>VZTO01001611.1:0-19928 GCA_013400615.1 Syrrhaptes paradoxus
CACTTCTCCCACTGACAGAGTGCAAACAGATTTTACTATAAGGTTGAAAAGGTAAAAGAAAATTCTTATTTTAGCTTTATCTTTTAGGTCCCACTGTTCTGAATTAAATTTGCTGTCTAGAAAGAGGTTTGGTTTTTTTTTTTAATATGTAAAATCATACATTCTGCTTAACAGGCCAAAAGTGTGTTTTCTGAACAGGCTCCAAATGTATTCCAGATTGACAGCCATTAACAGTCTGGATCTTCCTGTTAGCCACCAATAACCGGAACAGTTTTCTAATAAAGATTTGAGATTGTTCATCTGAGAAATAATCACCATTTGTCCAAAAGGTGGTAGAAATTATGCAGGTGTCAACGTTTGCCATAAGCTAACAGCATTTATCCTCTCAAGAGGCCTTGCTAGAATTGCAGAATAATTAAAGGCTCAGGGCTTTTCATTAAGAGATCTCCAGAAGGAAACCGAGGGATTCTTAACAGCAAAACAACTGGGGTAAGCAAAGCAGGGACTGAAAAGAAAGAAAAGCATTACTGCTAAAGGAAGCCTGCAGAGGAGAAATCAGTGTTCTCACTAGGAGAAGAGAGATGTCATGAAAGTAAATTCTCCAGATAAATGTGTTTTAAAAGAGAAAGCAAACAATAATATATTTATAAAGATCCATATTTTATGAATACATTCATTTCCCCACTCTGATAATGTTGTTTGGAAGCACACGCTACAGAGCAGCGATAGGGGATGTGCAATTTTGATGTGTACATAATAAGCATTTACCACCTAAAATAACAAAACCTGAGAGCCGCAGGAAACTGAGTTTTGTTTCTGTATCTGCCTGAAATTTCCTATTTAACATAGTGCCCACAGTCCTACCCTCCATGGGAGATCTCTCAGCATCTCCACCTCTCTCTTTTGAGAAAGTGAGGATGAAAATTTTATTCTTATATGGTCTCGAAGCTCACTGTAAAAAGCAATTCTGATGGCATCTAGCTTGAAGAGACATGAAAAGTTAGTTAGGTGAAGTGGAAAACACCATGGGAATGAATGCAAGCAATATCAGACAAACGTAATTGTCACTTTTATAAAAATCTTTAAGAATCCCATAGTCCAATTTGGAACACAGGTGGTTGGATTTGAAAGTGTCTCCAAAATGAGATTCTGGTAATCACTGAGCTAGAAGGAATGAAATGGAGGAGATTTGTGAGCTGGGACAAATAGGTTTATTTCATCTGGACAGTCTAAACTTAAAGACCAAATATTCCTGCATAAAATACTACCTGCCTAATTTTAAAATATATTTCTTCCTGTTTATGGAGATGCACTCCACAGAATATTTTAGATCCTGTGTACAGACCAGCAAACACAAACCCCATGTAGTTCTCTCTGTGCCTTATTTCCCAATTTAAAGTTCATTTTTATGTATTCTTAATTCCCAAATTAATTAGGCAGATTCAACAAATAGTTTCATGTCCTACAGCACAAAGCTTTATTATTGAAAGTCAGTTTGCACTATTAAATACAAAACTTAGGAGTCAAAACTTTCATGTGCCTGAAAAAAAACTTACTCATTAAAATTATTCAGTAACAGCAATTGTGGAAGTTTCCTAGAATAGAAAAAAAAAAACAAAAACCACCACACACCTAGGAAAACAAAAACTGGGTTTATCTTTGGCAACTGCAACTCAAAACCATAACAAACCAAACTTAGTTGTACAACTGGCTAGAGTTATGGCTAAGTACTGTCATGGACTTACAATGAAATTACTCCATACTTCCTTCTTTTTTAACTACAAATCTCACCCACTATCTGTAAAGCATCTGCTACATCACATAATGACGATCTATTGGGTAAAGATGTTCTGTGTTGCAGCTGGGCTAAATCTAACCCAGAATAGGTGCAGCTCTACTGGTACCTACTGGCCCCCCTGTCAGGAGTAGAGAAAGCTCCTGAGAAGTTGAGTACAACTCTCATGCAAAAGTTGCTTCATTTGATGAGCCATGGGGCTACGCTTAGTGCAGGAGCTGCAGCTGATTGAAAACATCTAGTGGTAGAAGGAAACAAGTCAGCTGGAGCCTCCAGCGCTGGCATGTCCCAGCTGCCCTCAAATCAACCTGGGTGACCTTCAAGGAATATGGTCTTGAGAAAACAGCCTGCAGGCTCCTTCTGTATCTGTTCTCTCAAGCAAGTGGTTGTATGCTTTGTGCAATCATTTGAAAACGTGCCTTATAACACCAGGAAAACCTAGTTCACAACACCTCCCATTCTACATAACCATAATTTTATTCTTGTAAAGGACTAGCGTTGGAAACTACTCATACGAAGCTTTGCCTCCACATTTCAAATTACTAGTGCTCACGCACAAGTCAGACTTGTCCCTCCTCGAAGGCCCTTTGAAGTCCCACCACCGCCATCACAGCTGACCTGCGCTTCCTGGTGACAAGTGACAGCATTCACTGGGGTACAAGCTTCACAGGGAGCTCAGCATAGCCGTTCCTCCTCCATGTTCCTTGGCTTCACGAGCAGGTCTGAGAAGGTTAATTTCTGCAGTTTAAGGGCAGCTCTAACCTACGTATTGACAATTTACAGATGTTTTGCTCACCTAATTTGTTCCACTATTCACAAAAACATGCAGTTACCTTAGCAACTACTACATTACATTTTATCTCCAAGCTGCAGAGCTTTTTCTTTTCTAAAAACAAACCCCACTAGCCTACTGATACTGCATGTAATCTTTGATATTAGTTCTAGCCATTTCAGGAAACACAAAAATAGGCACAAGTATATAACAGTCTCTTTTCTAAAGTCTATTTAAGTTTTCCATTTATGAACAGATTTTCTTTGTAGATTTGTTTTATTTGACTCTTCTGTATGTTTTTTATTCTTCTACTAGTTGCAATTTGCATAAAGGAAATTAAGAGAACAAGGAGGAAGGTCAGGTTTGATATAAGGTGCCAGCTGGAATCTGGGTAGAAAATATTAGAGAATGCACGTCTAGAAAAAAAAAAAAGTATGTCAGGAACCAAGAAAATATCTGAAAATTGCTGCAAGAAGAAACAAATGCCTTTAGGCCACTGACTTCAAAGTGTCCTTAATCAATGGACATCTAGAATGAAAACATATCTATTTTCACATGGTAAATCAACATAATACCAAAAGCTGTTCTAAAGTAAAAAAATATTTTCCTCTATGAACATATCTAGAAGAAAGAATAATAAAACATTTGCAGTTGGGTATGTGCCATCATCGCTCCCAGGTGCCACTGCTTCCTGCACTACATACATTTGCATTCAATTCAAATAAATGTGTTTTGAAAGGCATGTTAACATCATGTCATGTGAAATGATGTAGAGGCATGTAAACAAACACTGAGTAACCTGGTATCTTCACACTGCCTCCTGCGAGATGAACTGGCCTCAGATCCAGACGTGGCTTCCGCTTCCTGAAACGTTCATGTGTGGCTATCTAATGCTGCATTGTATATGGTGGGAGGGAAAGAAATATTTTTTTCTTCAAAAGGAATACATGTTGGGACATATTTTTGTTTTACTTAAATCAAAAGAAAATCACAGTTCGGTATTTTCTGAGAGCTGTGAAAAACTATCAAGGTTTGTCTTTAGGGACCAGCTAAAGTTAGTGAACTTGTTGAGCCTTCCGATTTCAGCAAGTTTCTGATTTAAATCCATAGATCAGTGTTTAGATTCAATTTCTAATAAATTATTTTAACTATTTTTGAAAAGAAGAATGATCTTAAATACTGTCTAGAGTTAATACTTTAATGCATTAAGATCTGAAAATGTGTTATACAACATCTGTTTTATATCTTTTTACAGCTATAACACAATGTTTGATTTTCAGCTACCTGCTCTACAGTGCCCGTTTGTGCATATTTGAATACGCTAGAGAAACTAGGTTCTGCTTTTTGCAAAATTTAGATACCTTTCAAAGGCTAATTTTCCCATTAAAGATGGCTAAAATAAAAAAGCAGCTGGACCAAGAATTTTTCTGTTCTTTATAACAGGAAGCTAAACCTTTAATCAAAAAAAGCACATCATCTTCTAAAAGCAATAAAGCTTTTTAGGAAGCCACCAGTACAAAGTGCAATCCAAACTTAAAATTTTAACTGCAGCTAATTAAAGTGTTGGTAGGGAAGTAATCTAGTATCCTACCAGCTATTAGAAATTCATCTTACAGCAAATGTAACTGAGGATGGGTCTGGGCACTCAAGTTTTAACTCTGGGGTTTTTCCGGTTTGTTGACCCTTGACTTTTCCTCCTGTCAGTTCAGACTCCTATACAGCAAATTTAGGCCCACAGACACAAGGTTTGTTTTTCTTCGTTACCCTCACAGATCCTTAGATGTGTCCACTGACTCTTTGAGTCTGCACCTGCCAGGTTGAAAACACCTCTGCTAGCTTTAAGCCACTGCATCATTTCTACTCATATTCCTTTCTACTTTCTCCCCTACCTATCTGAAGCTCAGCAGGACTCTGCTTTGAACCTGTTTTTTCTGTACTGCTAAACAAAGTCACTGAAGCTGACCAGTAATAATTACCTCCGCAGCATACGGGTCTTCCTGTAGCCTTTTATTTCTGAAACCCCAGCTACACTTGAATGATGGTTTATAATTTTTTCTTAACAGATATGACTCTGACCTTTCCATCTTAAATACACGTCTGCCTATTCGCATTGTCCTATTCTGTCCTTGAATACCACAGTTTGCTCTGATCATAGATTTTAGAGGAAGAAACAAAATTCCTGCCCACTGATGTCCATTACAAATCAGGTAATATGCTTTCTATCAATTTCCATTAATTCACCCTGTGACCACATACAATGCTCTAACCCTGCCATCGATGTAAAATAAATAACTATACAAAGCAATAATACCACTTTGTCAAATAATCCTTTGCTTAGGTCCCTTTCAGCAAGGGAGACAGAATGAAACACATACAGTTATTTAGCTACTTTCTGCATTAACATTTAACTGAAAAATGTAATGTTGTTAAAAGGTAGCAAGAAACCACAGTAATGCCAATACAGCATTAAAGCGCATCAGTACTTCTTGCTACAACCTTTATTTTACACTGTCTAGCAGAGCAAACCTCCCCTCAGCCTCTCCGAAACACTGCTACAGCTTTGACTAGCACTATTAAAATTGTTTCTGTCTTGCAGGTTAGTAATGGAAGAGTTTCAGTGGTGTGGGGAAAGATTCACAATGTGTGCGACAACGACTTGTCTAGGTTGCACACAGATGCAACTAACACATATGAAATGAGGTACAGGAAAATGATATGAATTAATATACTACTGTAATTTATGCCATTCATTTCCTTTGCATAATGCTGCACCACACCATCCGTTAAAATTCATAAAAACAATTCATTGCTTTTTAGTTTCTACATATTTATGAGCACTCATTTGAAATGAAAATTGTTTTCTTATTGACACATCCTTCCATCTTGACAAAAAAAGGAAAAATTTTGAACACTAAAGGCTAATCACTTCAATATTTTTTCTGATATTAATCATACTTGTAATGCCACAAAGATGAAGAGACATTTACCCAAACCCAAAATACAGCAATTAAGTAATTAAGACACCTAATCCAAAGCCAATAAATGATATTCCAAGCAGCAAATGTGGTGATGTAATTATAAATGGTTTAGCACGTTTGCCTATAAAGAATATTTGAACAAAACAAGAGTTAATGTCAGCCTCAGCTGTTATCATAAACAGAAACAGTAATTTTTAAAGGAAGCAGATGTATTTTCTTAGGTTCAGAATGCATATAGCATTTTCCATAATATCCCCATTCACTTTATTTAGAACAAGCACCTATCTTTACCCTGCTGTATAGGAGATTGGAGACGTGCCCATTTAATGAAGAATCAGAAAGCAACTTCAAGTGACTGAACTTCACAAACCACTTCAACAGGCTGATAAAGAGGAAAACTCCCCTCTATCTTGCAAAACAAACATGAAGTTGCAACATACAAATTGTGAGAGATTCTCCATCTTCACAGCACATGGAAGGACACAAGCTACAGCAGCCCTCTGACAGGGTAAATTACTTTCATTCATATTAATACTCATCTAATGTTATCCAACATGATTCCTGGATGTATAGGGTATGTCTTCCCTATTCTTCACTACATGAACATGACAAGAGATGGATGCTGGGATCGTAGCTTTGAAGACAGCCAGCTGACCCGCATGCTTTTTTTCTGGGGAGCCAGAGTGGAAAACAAGAAAGAAAGAAAGAGAAGAGCCACCGACAGCCACTTGAAATATAAAATCAGTACTTTTGTGAATGTCTTAAAGAACAGTTATTTTCTTATTAATTCCTTTAATGAAAACAGCAAAGTCCAGCCTTCTCCCAAGATTCTAAAGCCTCCCTAGTGCTCATTAGCATTCCCCTCCAGCACCAGCTTTGCAATTGTATTTTGTTCTAATGCGCTAGCCAGAGCCTGCTAATCCCAACACTTCAGAAAAACAGTCAAAATCTATTTCCCTTGCTCACAGTGTGGCAGAACACAGTCATCTGCAGGCCCCTGTCATGTTTTCACGCCGGCAGTATGCTCACATTCGTTTCAAACCCATCGTGATCACAAGCAGCATTGCTGCAGGAGCGCTGGGCACCGGGCGCTGTGCTTCACTCGGCTGGGGAACGACCCACGACACCCGCAGCCCCCGTGCTTGGCCAACTACACACACGGTTTCTTCTTCTACACCCATCAGTTTGTACCACACATATCTGATTCTGCTTTTGTCTAAATAAACACATATTTATCACACACCATGAATACCTGTTTCTGCTCTATTCTAAATAAACACTTATTTAGAAAGGAAGCTATCCAAGGCAAGGGTTGTTTCCTATTATGGTACCACATGGTTTATAAGCAAACACAGCACATAATTTAAGTAAGGGTTGTAAAACATGCTATTATATAAATACAGGTGGTCAAAGTTTTCAAAGTAAAGCATATGATAAAACTTCATTGCATATTTGATAAAATATTGACATTTACAGCCCCAAAATTTGTAAAGCTCTTTGAAGCTCCAAGAACTATTACGGAGTTGGAAAAAACCTGACAACAGCAAAAGCAAAGAATTTTTACTGGCTTCAAATAAGTGCATATATTGTCAAGATTGAGTCTGAAATTTTAATCTTTGATCAATGCCTTTAAAAAGTTTAAGAACTAGTTTAATGCCAAACAGCAAAACAAGTATTTAAAGAGGATTCTTTGACATAAAGTTATTACGAGGATTGGCAGGAGAATAAATCTTTATTTTCAGAGTGATTGTGCATGTTTCCCTTTGCTTCGAGAAAAAGAGGATCATTAACATTTAAATTGAAGTAAATTAGACCGATTTCTACACTGAACAGCCGGCAAAGCAGGAAACATGATCTAGCATCAAGCAAACTGGCAAATCGAGTCTGTTATCAGCACCTCCCGAATAAAACTCTGTGTAATATTATGTAGGCAACACACAATGTAGTTCTCAGGAGAGGAACAACCCATAATGACCTTTGAACAGTCAAGCAGACATTAGAAGAGTAACAGTCTGGAGATGCTGGAGTTTGCGGTAACTTTACATCTGCCAAGTGTACATCAGCACTGACTCTTTTAATAGATTACTGCCCTGTTCAAGGAACACAGAATGGTTCACTGTTTAGCAGTATACCTACAGAAGGTGTAATAATCTTCAGTCTGACTGAAAATATAATTCAAGGCAAAAAAAAAGGAGAAGGGAGAAAGAAGGGATTTCACTTTCCTACACTTGAATGGTTTCAATCCAGAGTTACAGATGTGCAACAACCTGCAAGATGAGGCGATGGCTGTATTCCGCACGGACCTGCCGGACCACTGTTTCAGGGCCTTAATGCACTGATGAATTACTAACGTGACAACAGATCACTAACATCCCAGTTAGGATCCAGGTATGTCACTCCAGGCTCCAGGTTTAGAAAAAAAAAAACAACCTTTAGATCACGTACTTGTCCTTCCTACAGAGACACGCCACTCGGCTGCGATGCACGGCAGTTTCCCCGCTTCAAGATACAGCATCACATTGACGCTGAGCTGTAACTGCAGGTCTGGGCTCTGTGCTACAATCTGTTCCACAACCACTTGAAGTGTCTTGGGTAGGACCAGCTTTTTAGTCTCTTCACAGGAAAATAAAAAAAATTGCTCTGGGAAAGGACTATAAAAATACTGGGTTTTTTTGCTGTTTTTGCACTTAGGACCTTGCCATTTTTAATTAACACTTTTATTACTGTAACAAAGCAAAACACACAAGATAAAAGTTGTATGCCAACTGCAGCCAGATTCATAATGGCCAACACTTCAGAGCCTATTGAGTGTTTAACAAGTGCAGGCAGTGTACAGTAATATTTTTATAAGCAGGTTATGAAGTTTCTGGCTCTTCCTTCACAAAACCCCCAAAATCTCCCCTCCCTCTAACACAGCACACAGCCAGCCTGGCTCAAAAATAAGGAAAGAAAGGGCACACCAACATCCCTATCACATAAATTCAATAACTGTATTTTAATCTTGAAACAATGTTGAGGAACTGCTACTAACAAATGTGGAAAAAAAAGGAAATTCAAGAGTAAAACTGCAATATGCTTTCACATTTTTTACACCCTGATATTTCCAACAACAAAATTAAACTGTAAGAAATAATGACAAGCTAAGGCTTAATTATCTGGGAAATATGGCCAACGCTGGAAATACCAAAGGAGTTATTTTTCTTCCCATGCTACCATTGTCTAAGAATTAGTTAAGAGGCTATAACCAGATGGGGGAAACCACCGAAATTTCTTTATTGGTGGTGTGATAGGCAAAGGGACTTGACACAGGGAAACAAGAACAGAGTCCTTGATAGGACAGAATCCTATCGTATCATTCCAGTACTACAATTTTTTCCCCCACGTATTCCATTTTCCAAATGAAAATTAAAGATCTGGTTTAGGATTAAAAGTAGTTAAGAGAAAAAAAACAAAATAAAACCCAAAGATTAGCAGTTCCTAGTAATTCTTCCTTGTTGTAGTATTGCACAACTTGGAAACTTCAAACTATGCCAAATATTTACAGTTTAGCATATTTTGCAGATATGAGAGCCCAACTGGACAGCAGATGACATGCAGCCACACAGAGATCATGGTTACCATCATTTTAAGCAGCAAACAAAGAATTAGGAGTAAGATCTATTTGCTCTCTTTTTCACACATTTATTAAGCCTTCCCTCCTTTATCAGAAATGTACACAGAGGGTGGGAATCTTTACTCTCGGAAAAATAATTTTATTGTTGTTTCTTAAGCAACTTTTTAATTAGTTTTTCCAAGATTAATGATCAATTGTTGTTTTAAATTTGGATTTCATTACTGTGATCAGATGAAGACTGAACCATCCCTCTAACTTCAGTACATGAATAGTCTCTGGGCTTCTACCTATAAAATCTTAAAATACCATATTATATTTCTAAATGTATAAACCATTATTAATGTTTAAACATCTTTGGCAATATAAACACAGCAAGGAAGTTGGGAGTACATAATATCATCATTGTTATTTTGCCTAACATGTAACACCAAACATGTAAAATCTCTGTAAGCAGCAAGTTCTTACCAAAGGAAACAACTGTCCTATTGCCGTTCTTTTTTTTTTTTTTCCAGAACTAGCTAAAAACTTTTATTTTGCAGTTAACCATGCCAAGTAACTTGGCTCAACTCGTAGCCTTCTGTTAATACAGTAAACGTAAAACAACAATATAAACCCAGACAGCACAACGCCCCCTACCAGAACTGGGCTTCTGCATCTTCTACTTGATTTTGAGATGCCAATCACTGTGTTTCTAACAAGAGATGAAATCCCCAGCAGACTGAACCCATCATTTCCAGCAAATTTCCATCCCCTGCCAGCAGGCACAGTGCTACACAGATACTCCTGACAGATTCCTGGTGATAATATCACCAGTTTACTTTTGCTGATTAAACGCATGGCAGCCAGACAACAATGCAAATTAGTAAACTGGAAGAATCATTAGAAATTTCATTCATTACGGGAAGAAAATAATTTCAAATGGTCCTATTAAAGTAGTTAAAACCACATTTTCACCAAGCCCTAATTTCAACTAATTCTAAAAAGACAAAAAAACCTATTTGAAACTATCAAGTTTTGATTTGAGAAAGGAAAACTTTAATAACAAGTGAAGTCAAAATCTGCAAGAGCTTTTTGAAAAGACTGGCCTGATGAAGACAAAAACACATTCTAATTCACACAGAATTTAAAATCTGCCTTTAATGATTAAAGACTAAAAGATACTGGGAGCAAACTTGGGTATATATAATACCATAATTATACAATTATGATGACACATAAAATGACTAATACCATAGCGCTTGTGTTTAATAACATGATATGAGATACGCTGTCACAATGGCCTTAGTAAATCAACCATATGCTATTCAAAATTATTTTATTTCCTCTCCCTTGTCAACTAAAAGCTCTGAAAAAGCCACACCACTGACTGCATCTAAAAACATCAGTTACTCGTGCATGAAATTGAACTTTGTGAAGAATAGGAAGTTACTGATGATCTTCAAATTTTGAAGCATAACAGAAATGTTTATCTTTATACTTGGCATAATTTAAACATTTATACACTAGCAATTTAAAATGGCTGAAATGCCTCACAGTGACAATGGTTTACAAATGATAACGGAACGATCCAGTAACATTTCAAATGCTGCTTTTTCAAACATCCTATCTCAGCATTCTGCTCCTATCCTATTCCGTGGGATATAGGATTTTAATTTTCTCCTATTACAGTAAGCAATCATGCCTCTATCAGTTTCCCATCTTTACAACAGATGTGCATATTCAAAGACCTAAGCACTAAATTCCCAAAACAAATACCAAAATAAAACCAACTAACACAAAATGAAAAATACAGCCAATTATAACTTCTTAACCCATGCCATAAAAAAAACAGAAAACAAGAAAAAGAGTTTGCTAAATACAGCCTGTCGAAAAGAAGCATGCTAACAGGATATTATTTTTTTCCATGTACAATCAACTGTAATTTTCCTATTTCAAATGAATGTTCCAGACTTAAATTTAGTATTTTTAAAATGTATTTTTAGTATTGAAAGAGTCAATGCATTACTTATTTCTTTTTTAATTTTGTTTCCATGAAAAGCCAGACATCACTGGATGGACGGGATGCTCCCCTCTTCCAATTCTGAGTAAGAAATATACACAAGAGAAAGTGAATTAAATGAAACGCAGACAACTTCCCTGTAGTCTGTAAGAGGAAGAATTTAAATCAACTATGATAGGTAGGACAAACTAGATAAATAGATTTAGTAAAACTGCATGTATGTTCGTGCTTATAATGTCTATAATCTGTTAGGAGTATATGATTGCAATTCAGCAAAAGTTTTAAAGCTTGGGTTTGCTTCAAAACCTCAAACATTTGTGTTTGCTTACCAGGTAAGAACTTCCATACAGAAAAACAAGATGACCATCATGAAATTTCAGTGGGCCTATTTCACATCTGGTCAAAACTAATTTAAAGATACCAGCTGTATCTCATCGCCTCCACTTAAGACCTGTCTGCACTCAGATGCGGCACATATGAACAACTGAAACAGCCAAAGGCACCACATTTCCACAGCTGAAAAAAGAAACCAGCACAAAAATCACTTGTTAGAAGTCTGAGTTTTGAAGACTGAGATCTAATTTGGACCAAACTAAATTACTTAGACTTAAGATGTGCTGCAAACTGAAGCAACTGCATCTTTAAACCCTGACAAATATCTATATACATGAGCCTGCTTCATCAGCAATTTTGTTTCTTTTCCTGGGATGCTTAACTCTGTGTTGAAAGAAACCCAATTCCAAGTTTTCAGTAAATAGAAAACTCCTATTCGCTTGCTCCTGAGGCAGTTCATTTACAAAAGACTGGTATAAAATTAAACAATAAATTAAATCCAAGTATGAGTTTGTGATTGGGTTTAAACAAACATCTGTTTTCGAGACAACAGAAAACCCATTTTAGTTTTTTTTAAAAAAGCACTTTGGAAACATGAAGGTGATTTTTCTTTCCTGCATTTTTTAGTTTTGCTGTAATTGCAAAAGATTCAATCCAGTTCAAATAGCTGCAGCTGACATCAAGCTAGGAAAAAAGGAACAATCCAAGTTTCTTAAACACAGCAGCTAACTTTGCAAACAGACAAAAGACGGGTTTTATTGGACCTTATCCTCATTTACTGGGGGCACAGTGGCACACGCTGCAGAACTAGGACACAGACATTAAATTCAATAAAAGGTTTTCTTTTGGTCTGCATTAAAGACAAAGCAATAAACAGAAATAAAGCCACAATAGACTCTCCTCATTGCATAAATAAAATAAACCAAAGAACACAATATCCTAAGGATACATACGTCTTGACACTAAGACTCCTTTTGTTTTTAGAATGAATTTGATTTTTCTCTTGCTTTTGGGTAGATCTAAAGAAGAAAACCCACCTCTTCCACCTTCACAGAATCTGTTCAGGAAAGGTTTCTTGACTAAGCTAGATGACTGGAGAAATAATGTGATTATTCTCTGTGAATGTATTACTAACTTCCTGGGTTAGGACTACAATCACATATTGAAAAGGCAAGAAACATAATGTCTAACTTTTTTAAAGCTCATTTCAGTAAAAAGCTGAGTGTGTAAACAACGGTGAACTTTAACCACTGCCTTCCTGTGTGTAACCACGAACGTGTACAACAAGTTATTGTACAACCTTCCNTGTGATGTTCCTCAAGGATTTGAAGAGCCACCTTCAGCACAGGCAGAGTCAAGACACAACAGGTACTGACATTCTAAGACGTCCATGACAAAAACGAAGGATGTCATTTACCTTTAAAAATACAAAAGCTAGAAACAGCAGAGTAAGAAAAAAATATATGCTGCATTTATAAGCCAAATCTCAATTTTCGCATTTCAGGAAGACTATATTTCAAATAATATTTGACTAATGTAAATTTAGGGGCCAGATTTTTTTTGAAGATGTTGGACATCGTAAAATACTTAGAATTTCCATTAGTCAACCAAAAATCAAATCCTTGTGCTAGATAAATTTCTATTTTCAATCATCTAAAAAAACAATAAGAGAGATTTCTGTAGCAAATAGATTTTTGCATTATGAAATGAGTTGGCAATGTCATAAAGCAGATTAAAAACAACACTAAAGTAACATAAAAGGAACCCTTTGCTTCCAGATCACCTCTGGAGAGTGCTGAGAGATACTCAGTCTGAAATAGAGCTTTCCAGCACAAGAAAAAAGGAAGAGTGTTCACCCAACTGCTGTACACAGGGCTCTGAAGTAATGAATCCCTCTTTCACTCAGAAACCTGCCCTGAATCTTCTACATGACATAGGAAGGAGGTAACACAATTAATNTTATTGTACAACCTTCCCTCACTGCTCAACCCATTTGTCTCCGTTGTGATCCATGGGAAGGACAGAACTGAACAAAATAGAGCTACATATCCAAGGCAGGCAGACAGTGCACTTTGCACGCTATTGATTTATGAAAAATGGCTGTAGGCAGAACATGATCCAGCATTGTGCATGTATACATGCACTGACCCAAAAACACAGTACGATCCAAGTACGATGATTGCAGATACATAACCCAGAATCTCTAATCTGCAGATGAAGAGTGCAATACCAAGAGAAGGATGGCTTATACACCCTTGTGATGTTCCTCAAGATTTGAAGAGCCACCTTCAGCAGAGGCAGAGTCAAGACACAACAGGTACTGACATTCTAAGACATCCATGCTAAAAACGAAGGATGTCATTTACCTTTAAAAATACAAAAGCTAGAAACAGCAGAATAAGAAAAAAATATATGCTGCATTTATAAGCCAAATCTCATTTTTCGCATTTCAGGAAGACTATATTTCAAATAATATTTGACTAATGTAAATTTAGGGGCCAGATTTTTTTCGAAGATGTTGGACATCTTAAAATACTTAGCATTTCCATCAGGCAACCAAAAATCAAATCCTTGTGCTAGATAAATTTCTATTTTCAATCATTTAAAAAACAATAAGAGAGATTTCTGTAGCAAATAGATTTTTGCATTATGAAATGAGTTAGAAATGTCATAAAGCAGATTAAAAACAACACTAAAGTAACATAAAAGGAACCCTTTGCTTCCAGATCACCTCTGGAGAGTGCTGAGAGATACTCAGTCTGAAATAGAGCTTTCCAGCACAAGAAAAAAGGAAGAGTGTTCACCCAACTGCTGTACACAGGGCTCTGAAGTAATGAATCCCTCTTTCACTCAGAAACCTGCCCTGAATCTTCTACATGACATAGGAAGGAGGTAACACAATTAATTACATCGACCTGCATTTACACCTGTTTTTATAACACTGTTATTAGTACAGTGCCTACGGCATTTTGGATGGACATCCAATTGGGTCTCTGAAAAGTTTGTCTTGAAACAAGAAACATCCTCAGGAAGGTGTAAACTTACTTCCCCAGTTTTAGGTTCCCATCAATGCAAAATAAGGTGGCTGGTGCTGTCAGCCTTCATAACTGACTGCAACTGCAGCAGAAGAGAATTCTGAAAAAATCATCATGTTCTTCATCTTATTACCTTTCTCTCACAACCTTTCAATTCCCATCCTTCATGGTAAGAGTTTAACTCTTCCTCTTCATTTTAAATAGCTCAGCACATTCTAACCTCACATCTTAGGAAAGTTTCTTTCGGTATAGAAGACTGGTTTTTTCCATTTCATTTGAACAGTCTCTTCTGCTGTTAGAAATGAGCCAATTAAAACCACAAAGGTACTTGTAAGTAGTCCTAGCCGCTATCGTATTTACCTTCACTAAGATAAAGGCACTTGGGAATTATTGACAGATTTTAACCCCGCAATGCCTGCAAAGCTCAGGTAGCTCCTATCTGCCTGTCTCAAATGAGAGTCTAATGTAAAAAGTGAAGCAAGCCACTGGCACAAAGCAAGACAAGGGGGCAACTCACGCCCATACAGAGAATCTGTTATTCAACCCAAAACTGAACCAAGTCCTTTTCTGTCTTACCCCACCTATGGCTTTCAGCCCTCAGAGCACAGCTCGGCATCTAGCTTTAACAGGTACAAGCTCCTTCTTTCTTCTTTATTTTCTTACCAAAGAGGAGCCTATCTCCCTACACATAAACATCAGAAAATTTAGTGGCAGTTGTCTATTGTTAGAGCAGACACCATGTCATGGCAAACACAGATGTCCCGCAAAGCTAAAGCCAATTAATTGCATGTCTTACATAACTGATTGGCTAAAAAAGAAACAAAAAAACCAAAGCAGAAGTTAATTGGATTTTAATATAAAATCTTTACACCTTTTGCAGATGATTAGGTTATTTCACAGTTTATTATAAAACATTTTCTGCTATCATTAACTGAAAGTTAATAGTTTTCTGGTAAGTGTAGTAACTGCAGTGACACACCAACATGAATTTTAAGTTGCTGAATATGGCAGCAGTACAAATCTGACCTGCCAGCCAGAAACAATACATTAAAAAATGGAGTATATAAAAATTAGAGCTTAGATTTCTTTCAAGGTTATTGAGCTTCCTTTTGTCACCAAAATAAATTGCTCAATGCATAGATGGCGGAACTTTTCCAGAGTACAAAGCCTAAATTAAATGGCTGAAGGGTAACTGCAGAGGAGTGAAAAATCAAGGCAGGCCTGGGTTCTCAAACTGTTGGAAGTTTTTAGAGAGAACTGGGCTTTTAAATTGATTTTTTCCCCTGTGAAAAATGCAAACACTTCACACATTTAAACTTTTTCAAAAAATGAAAGCAAAAATATTCAAACAGTATTAGGGTTCTTCAGAGAAGACAAATTTGGGGGTGGTGCAGTGTTGTTAATTTTACAGAGAGGACTCCGCAGTCAGATAGACACAGCACGTTAGTCCCGCTCCACAAAGAGAATGCAGGTGCACACTTCCACTTACATATAAGACACTTAGTCTTATATGAAAATATTTATGTCAGAACGTGCTATAGAAAGCCTTCAGAACACGCATCCTTGTTCTGTGCCCTTGAAATAGCCACAGCTGTTTTCCTCAACGAGGGTCATCCCAACAAAACATTCGACGCTCACACGACACATTTTGTCTCTGTGTGTTCTTAATAGGCTACCGTTTACCTGCTGGAGTGCAACCTGTCAGTTTGGCCACCTCAAATGCCTGCAAGCCTCAATGATATTTTTCCTACCCCTTTTGTTCAAGGCTGGGCAGAGTAATGTCAGCCAGAATGTTCAAGCATCAATATGCCACCGGCAGATACTCTTCCAAAGGAGCAATTTCCTGCCGAAGAGCTGGCAACTGCTCCTACAAGCTGCCTCTCTGAAGCAATCTTTGCCCTAGTTTGCTCAGTTTACTTCTTCAATAAGAGGTCAGAGCATTGCTCTAACGTGCACAAAGTTTGAGAAACTTCAGATGCTGCTTGGTATCAGTGGCCCACCACAGGGTACGTGAAGATAAAAATAATCTCGGGAGCACTAACAGGCAGGAAGTGATAGAGGTGCATCCACCCCTTTCTGAAATAGGGGGAAAAGTACAATATTTCTCAGGGGTGTTCTGGGAGTTCCCTTTACAGACCAGTTTACCCACATGCATTGTGGGTAGACTGGACAAACATCCTTCCTTTTAATACAGATGCATCAACATAGTATTTGTCACTAAGATTAGGTTCAGTCTGTCTTTGTATTGAGCCAACTAAAATAGCACTGATTTGGCACAATTCTCAGAACCACATAAACTACCTCCTTGCTTTACACGATGCAGATATTTGGAGAGGAAGCAAGCACCTTTTGGTCCCAAGAGGCACCTATTCAGAAGTCTGAGTGTCTCCATCTCTCTTTGCCATCACGGTCAGTTTCCCCTGATCGTCCTTCCAAGGGCCAGCTCTTTGGAGGTCTCTAGCCCATTTTTCTCTATGTAGCTCCAGCTCCACAGGATAGGAAAGACTACCTGCTTCCATTCACCTCAAAAGGAGAGCACCAAGCAGCATCTCCTCAAAGACCATTTTGGATGTGGGGGAAAAAAAAAAAGGAACTTCATTCTGCTCTGCCAACAAGGATCCTTGTACTGAAATTTTAATGACAGTATAGCCTGTATTTCCAGTCACCTAAAATGACTGTTTTTGGGGATCACCTTCGTTCTCTCTCTCCTTTCGCCTACAGTCAAACCTCATGAACCATAAGCAGACATGCCACGAAACAACACATTTGGCTCTAGGCCTTATTATGATGAGAAAGGTAGTCTGCATTTCTGTAATGCTGCACTCATTACACGCTGTTCTGAAATTCAAACACATTAAAAAGTTCTTCCTCCTACTCTGTGACATCTGAGTAGGAGCTCCCTGTGCTGAAGAGCAATGCTAGCTTTGCCACTGATTTCATATCAGATCAGAATTTCAATTTTATGATTTTAAGCCAGACTTACAATTTTAAAACTAACACCCACCATCTAACAGCCCAGGTTTAAGGCAAAAAGTATAAAAATAAGACAAAGGCTGGAACTTTATCTGGCCCTTGGATTTATAGTTTTTTCACAACAGAAAAAAAAGTCAATTGAATTACAATTTGAAACGTATCTCTAAGATAAGAAACATACTGTATACATTATAGTGTCCCATAGTGAGAAAGAGTCTTTGATAGAATTAGAATTTGCTTTCCTGCATCTCAAATGCAAATTTCTCTGGAGATAGCTAAAAAAAAAATCTGGTAAGAAACAAAAAACTCTTCAGCAATAAAATATTTTTAGTACATAAACAAACCAAAATATTCTCATTTGCATATGGTATATCTTCATCTCCTGTGGCATTTTTTATTTTTATCCTATATGACAATGCTACTCACAAACTAAATAACCAAAAAAAGCAGGCAACATTTCTGATGCCAGATGCTGAAGATCAATAGCTATTTCCCAAAGTTTATGGCATAATTAAAATTTGTAACAGGAATAATTTGCTTTTCAACCCCTCAGGCTAAGCCTGGAATTATTGACTAAGTGAAAGCTATGTAGTATAGCATTTTTTATTATGTTTACGGATAATATAAAGGATTTTATGGTTTTTACATGTAATCTGGTAAGTATAGAAACAGTAAATAGGAAAAATTCTCTATATCAGCAAAGCAACAGTTATAAACATTTTGTTGTTTAGGTATGTAGAAGACATGGCTTTATATAATTATCTGTCTGTTTACCATCAGCTACACTACAGTTTACAGGTGGATGGCCAGAATGTTAATGAATTAACAGAGAAGTGAATTTACAGTCCGTTAGAGCTCGACTGCCACGAAGCCTTTGTCACAGGGAGGCGGCACCCCAGGGATGGTGTGCAAGGCACCAGAGCCATCAATATGCCAGAAGCTGGAGTAATATGGTACCTGTAACTTAATCTACTAGACTCTTGGAATGGCTTTATCTTTATAAACCAAATAGTCCACCTATGTTTCCTTCCACCCAAGGCATCCTGAGAAAAGACTTGAAGAGGGAATGGAGAGCAAATTAGAAGAAAGCCCAGTTGGTTGAGGACATCTACACATCACCTCTATGCAGAGAAAGAAAAACCAATTCTGGCACACAACCAACATTGCCATGACCTGGGTTTACTGTAACTCTCAGACTTTCAGGTCACATATACTCAGTTGAGAAGTGAAAAGATGTTTCCTGTCAGTTTTCCTAAAAACTCAGCCTTGGGCACTAGAAGTAAAACTGGATTATTTCTTGCTCATATGTCTCAATCAATGCTAATAACAGAACAGGCCAAATTAAACCCTCTGATACCAGTGCAACCCCATTACTTTCATCACGCTTTCACAAATAAAATATAACTAGAAAGTTGGAAAACATTTCTGCTGATGAAGCACAAGAACCAACACAGTCTGACTCAGTCCCTCTTTGCAGTGCTAGCAGGAATAAATGGAGGTAAATTTAATTGTGTTATGAAGGCACATAAAGCTGAGCTTACACAGAGAGCAGAAATGCCACTTTTACACAAGCACTACTTGAAGAAAAAGACTGATATATACATATACAAATTGACAAAGCCAGATACTACGGAACTATGTGTAGCACTACAGATTCATAGTAACATTCAGGCTAAAAATCTCAGCTCCACTTTCTATGTGTGTTTCTACAGACTCCTTGAAGCTAACCCCTAGTTTCCAGCTACTTTCCTGATGCAGATCAAGTAAATTGTTCTTGCTTCTCTGCTGGCGAAATGCAGGAGGAACAGTTTTGCAGTTATTGTTCACAATTCTATATATTCCACAACCATGAGATTCCTACAGATTATCACAACTATGACACAGACATTAAATACAGATGAACTGCATCCTTACAGAGTTCTTTCTTTCTCTGAAATAACAAGAGCTAGAAAATGCTATAACAGGTAATGAAATCACAGTATTTCTGACAAACACGCGCTCCTCTTTAGCAAACCAGGCAGCATTTTGTTCTGTACATGTGGACACATCCACACTTCCTCAGGGTTGGACAGCTTTCTGTGCAATCAAAAATTCATCTCAGGGTATGAAGATCTGAAGTCACTGAAAAGTAAGTAAATTTGTTTGCTTCCCCCAAACCCCTATACCTATCTTCAGCTACATTTACTACTGCATAAATCAACTGACCTCCAATAAAATCTTTTGGACAAATATGCTTGCAGAAGAACATCCAAAATATCCAAAGTTTGCCTGAACATTCTCAAGTTCATCTGACAGAGACAGCATAAGCCCCATTTGCTTAGTAAACAAGGCTAAAAGAGCCAAAATCCCCCCCCCGCTTTTTTTTCCCTACCATAAAATATAAATGCTTATCCAACATTGTAACTCTTGTGCTTTATGTATTTAAGCTTT
>VZTO01001611.1:19966-49133 GCA_013400615.1 Syrrhaptes paradoxus
TACATATGCTAAAATTTAACTACTTGTCACAACTGGGAATGCTTGCAATTAACTATTGAAACCTGTATGACAGAAGGAGCATCACTAAGAGGAGCACAAAAGTCTTTACACAGTGCCCTTCACCTCTTTTCAAGGCACGTGCAAATGACATGACACAGACCACTTTCTGCGTCTATCGTGTACTGTCTGACAGCCTTCACTGTGTGCTCTTAGTTTAACAACTCACAAATAGTTCCAGAAGGGTAAATTCAAGCACCATGCCTCCTCCCCAAAACAGCCTGCTTGGCCCTACAGTTAGGAACACGTGAGTGAGATGGAAAAGCACAAACACACACTAAACTTTCACCAGGAATTTGGAATGCAATCCCTGCCTGTATAGAGGTGGAAAAAGTTCCAGCCACTTCCCGAAAACTTCCAGTACTTGAAGGAGAAGGAAAAAGAGTCCTTGTCAGGGCCTGCTGCGAACACAGAGCACTCTTCAGATTATGAACTAGTGTCATATCTGCATAAGAAGTTTACATAAACCTCGGTTTCTTTTGCCTGAAGTGCTAAAACCATGTTGACATTCCCTCTGCGTCACCCTCAGTTCTTTACTTTCCCCCAGTAAGTGACATACTTTCAGAGAAAAGAGGTACGGGAGCGGCCAAAACAAATATAATGTTTACCACACACACTGAAGAATGGTGTATTGGGGGAAAACCCAATAACTTCCCTTCGATCACTTCCCTGAGTGGCAAACACTGCAGCTGACAGACTCTACTACCAACAAAAGCTTATTTCTACATTTGGTAGAATTTCAAAGTTTAAAGTAGCTTTATGATCAAGATTATGAGGAAAAGTTTTCGGACATTTTGCAAACATCATCCTTTATTATACATCTACTACATTTTCAATTTCCATTCCATTTATTGAAGCAAGATGTTGCTATCTTGTTTCATTTTCAGGCATATATATTAGGATGCAATCATCTGCAACATACCTCTAAGAACTGGAAAGGATTGCAACAGCAAAACAACAATAATACCAAGCAGACTGGGAGCTGGAAGTCTTGGGTTTGATATCCAGTTCTGCAGTGGGTTTTCACCATTGGAGAGAGGTTCACTGTTACCACGTTTCAATTTATGCCGTTTTCTCAGTTTTCATGTGTTTATGTTAGTGAGGATATTTCTGTAGAACTGAAATCCAAAATCCTGATTCATAAGAACATATAAGCTGGGAAATTAGAGCTAAAAAAATCCCTATACCTGTGATGAAAGAGTTAAAAGTGCCCAGAAAATGTTAGAATGACTTCAGCCAAAGTCAAAAGAGTGCTCTGTGCTGATCCAGCTGCTGATGGCTCTGTGGGACTGTTTGAATCTCATATTTTTCACAGCACCAGGATAGGGATCAGAACATACTTCTCCAGCTCTCTAGATTCACCACTTTGAAATGAAAGTCAAAAATCTACAGGAGGCAGCAATAAAATGAATTACTTTAAATTACCCATTGTTACTGTACCTGGTTGGTGAATAGAGCCAATCTGTGTAAGAAATGCTGTCACAGGAAACCCTCACTATTATAATTCAAAAGAGGCAAGAGCAGACCCAGATGTTCTGCTAATAACTGTCCAGAGAGCAAATAAGCATTCAATTCTGAGGGCTGACATCATCAAATACAAAAGGAGAGGAAGCATTTTTACAATGGACCCTCAGAGTTACCACCTTTGTTAGCAATCCGCAGTTAATAACTGCAGCTGATTACAGTATTCATTAGCATTAGAGTCCTGCTCAAAAACACAAGCCTGAAGAGAGACACCCATCTAGCTGACCAAGCAGGGTAGACCTGGTGGCCAAGAAGCCCCGTCATTAGGGAAGCTTGAGACTGAAATGACACCATTCTGAAATCCTCTTTCTGATACATTCCCTTTTTAACTCCCACTGCCCCATGCAAACATGCCATGTTCTGTATGTAGGCTCTTGATATTTTCCTATTACCTTCCTCAGAAAAAAGTAGTAGTTGCTTCTTTTAGACCTGGTCTGTAAATGTTTCATGAGACAACGTATATATAGATCTAAAAATCAACATCAGAACACAAGATCGAACCCTAAGGAACACACACTTCAGAGCTGATCCAAAGCCCAAATTAATTACAGAAGGAATCTGAACTCGCTGGAAATTATTTTAAATAAAATTACTCCTATTTAATGATGTTTATATTAAGGATAAATATATCACTACATAATTTATAAAAATGCTTGAGACATGCTAATAAACAGCACATAAGGAAGCCCTGAAAAAAAATTCAAGATGGCATATTAATAATACTCATATGACTCCTCTCATTCTTGCTCATTTATCATGCCTCCCGAGAACGGACAGAATAAGCTGCTTTAACTTTAACTTGTCAATTTAACTCTATCCTCTGCGGCCCAGAGAGGCAAGCATGTATTACACACACCTAGCAAGCAAGCAGAACTGCTACGATCATCTAGCAACACAATACAGTGTTAAAATCAATTACAATTCATATACAATATTATAAAATTAAAACTTACAGTAATTGCATCTAGTGGGGCTAACATTGTCATACTATGCAGTAAACAGGACTCAATTCACAGGATGACTGAAAACAACTCATGTGAGGGAATGGATGTTGATTCTAAAAGCAAAAAACCCAACAACAAAAAACACCCCAAAAAAACCAAACCACAAAAATACGAGATATTCTCAGTTAGTTGCTGAGCATTTTTGAAGGGCTCTTTGTGTGCTCACTTAAACAAGGAATCAATTTATGGCCGGCAGTCAAAGCTCTGTTGTTCTGGGCTTTGCTCTTTTCAGTTGTCACACCCAGGCTGCAAGCCTCTGTAGAGATGGAGGTCTGAAGCATTTACACAAATAGCAGAATAAGAACAGAACCAAACCAAGAGTTAACTTATTCTCTGAGCTTACTGTACGTGGTGCAAAACAAAATGGCTGTGACGGCAGAGTGACCTTATATTTACTGATTGACCAGATGGTGAGAATTACTGACTTATGTAAGCCCCGAGCCTTCTTCACCATCTGACGGCTGTTTGGTGAAATCAAATAAAGGTCTCCGCGTAGTCTTTAGTGCACAAATCTAATCAACGCAAGACCATTATGTTGTGCCTTTAGAAGAAAATGCTGCAGGGAAAGGCAAGGAGTGAACAGGACTGAAACCCTTAGATCCTCAAAAAGGTTTTTTTTCACAGGAGAACCGAGACACGTGGGTGTAGCACAGCAAGTGGGTCTGTGTACCTGCTGCCCAGGCTGTTTCTCTTTTGCTAATGAATAAGTGAAGCCAGCCTCCAGGGCTGTCAATCTGGCACCTTTAGTAATTCATACAAGCACAAAGTTCTCTAAAAATAAATAATAAGAAAAGAAATGTAAGTTGTCTCACTAGCAGTGGTTTTGACAGGTATCTTGAATAATGTTAATTTTTCCACCTTTTTTTCCTTAAAAAAAATACCAGTTGAATCACCAATTATTTTGGACAGTTTCTAAAAACAAGCACACATGGAGATAAGCCAGTACATCAGATTGATGGCAACTGAAAAAACTTACACTGGGGTTGTATGTGTGTATTTGCATGCATGCACATACGGAACATTTTTATTTTTAAAAAATGGTATTACTGTGGAGCCCTCTCATTCTTGTCCTGTTTCCACTAATGCAAATCAAGAGGAATTCTATTTGGCCAAAGTCACTTATATTAATGGAGAAAAGGCACAAATTAAGTCAGAATCACAATCATGGTTTCCAAAAGACCTGTATAAAACACAATGGGCCAGAAAACATTTCACATCAGTTTCATCAACATGATTTTGTTAGCAGCAGTGAAATAGCTCCTCACCTACAGCATGAAAACCAAGATCAGAACTAGGCTGGATGTATTTCTGAACAGCATACCCCTGTAACCTCAAGTCAGATACCAAACAAAGAAAGAAAATAAAGAAATAATACCAACTGCCTCATTACCAATGCTAGAAATGGTGTTTAGACCTGTATGCTACTCAGCATTACTATTGCTTTTTTCAAAATTAAATCTGGATCAAAATTGAACTTGCTACTGTATGTTTTCTGTGTAGTACGTACATACTTATTAACACACACCAAAAAAAAAAANAAAAAAAAAAAAAGGCAGTAGAATAGAAGTTCTCTGTAAACAAAATCTGCTCTGGCATAAATGGAGTTGTTCCCCATTAACATGGGTCTGAGAGACATTTAAATCCCAGTATAACATGCTTGCACATATATAAAGGATAACTTCAAGGGAAAAATAGTAACACAGCTTCTCATTGACTAGCAAGTTACCATTTCAGCTCTCAGAAAACCATTTGCAAATTTTACAATACCTTGAGGATTCTTGCAAAACCCAAAATAGATACAAAGCTTTATCCCTTGCTGGTATGCAAAGCATGAGAAAGAGGCCACGAAAAAACACAGTAAAGTCAAGGAAAAGAAAAGCACAGGTTGAATGTCAAGGGGAAAAAAAAAATACCACTGAATACTAAGAAGATAAAATAATGGACTAAGTCCTCAGGAAGATAGTATTTCCTGGGATGTTAAAACTGTCTATTGGAAGAAAAAAGGGCTATTGGGAAAACAATCTTTCTCAAAGTAAAAACTTGACGTTAATGTTGCAAAAGAAAGACGAAGAGAGATTTATGAACTGTTATGTTCATGCTTCTACCAAAAATTTAAAACACCTAGGACAGAATAATCTGTTCTTACAGCTAATCACACAAGTGCTTACAAAGGCTATTTTGCATGCATGTGTCGGTGTTACCTTAGCACAGCCCACAGCAGAAAAAGACAACAACCTGGAATAAGCCAAGAATGCAAATTGGAACGGATATCTTTCTTCTTTATGCATCTGCCATTCCCTGCTCACATGCAACGGTTACTCAATTTGTGAAAGTGTTGTGCAAAGCATTCATTATCCAAAAAATATATGCAGCAGAACTACGCTACGGAATGGTAACCTCAACTTCCACAGATTACCTTACGTTCAAAGCAACTTTGTTGACAATACAGTGCCAAATGCTTACACAATCTTATCAGATCTTATCCCTTACCCTCCGAAACTCATGCACTGTTGGGTTTTTTGGGGGGTTTTGTTTTGTTTTAAAAAACACAATGTATTGCAGAGATGAGGGATGTGGATTTCCTCCTTCTCCCAAAACACACGCACATGCAAAAACACATCCCCTCGTGCGGCACACGCTGCAAGAGCCGACAGCAAAACAAGCTCCCACATGCAGAGACTAACAATGCCCCAAACCTCCACAGAGCACAGCATTTCACAGGTACCACATGCTTACCTTGTTGGGATGGACTCGGAACACCAGACTCATTGTCTCCCATTTCTGGAAAACTATAAACTCCCCCGTAAGAAGCCAAGCTGTTTTATCAAGTTGACTCAGTTGCTGTGCAAGTTTTGACCTCCTGACTTTCAACTGTAGTACGGTAACCGTATACCCGACTTTCTTCTGTGCATAATTAGTATCCTACTTCCTGAGCTACCTGGGCTTGCCTGACCTGTTTCTCTATAAACTGACATCATATCCTTTGATCTCCTGTGATTAACATGTGCTTCAGGCAAGGCTGCTTTGTCTCCTCTTGGACTCTCCTGCTCACTTGTTCCCCACCCTTTCCTTTCACTTTCACGCCGACAGCGATTTGAAGAATATTTTTTTCTTTTTTTGCGGCAGGTGTTCTAGTCAAAAAGCCAAGAGAAAGTTTGCAACTGATTTTAAATATCATCTAAATTTGCATTTCATAGGAAAATTACATGATAACCATCAAGCCAGACTGTGTAGGATGGGAACTTTGCAGCCACAGCTCTACAGCATGGAGAACGATGACAGCCACAAATGCAGTGCCCTTCGGCAAAATCTTTGCCAAGAACCCAAAACCTAAAAACCAAAACCACCCTTCCCCTGTCTTTCACAAAGATTACCTCCAAGGAAAATGCTTTACTCAAACACTGTAATTCTGAGATTGCTTTGAGCATGTAATAGAAAGGGCTTATAAGCAAAACAAAAGGATATTTTGCTTCTCTTTCCCTCATTCCCCGGTACAAGGACACAAACCTCTAGGATAATCTTATCCAGCCAGACTTGAAGTTGAGTTTCAAGAAAATATTTGCTCTTTTCTGCTGTGGAAATCAAATAACAGGTGTCTGATACATTTGTGATTAATTTGTTGAACAAGTACACCTGTCTCTCTGCCTACAAAGTTAAGGTTTTTTAACATTTACATTTGCAACTGCCAATGACAAAAATCAAAGAGAAGCCACAGTACAATTTTAAAGGAACAATGACAAATTAAATGAGCTAAGTAGTGTTCACAATGTTAACCTGTCTAGATTCACTCAAAACAGTCCATTCAATAATGTTACTTTTTTTAATCCAGTAGAAAATAAGCCTAGTTTTAAAACTGAACTGTACTGTATTTTTCTTCGTTTTTTTTAAAGTACTGAAATAGTTATGTTAGAACAGAAATGGGGGGATTGAAGGTAACAATTTTTCAAGATAATTAATTCAGACTAGTTAAAGTTTACCTTTAAAGCAGAATTTCTGAAGCAAACTATACTAATTCAAGCAAAAGACTTATTTAGTAATGAGATTATGTTCATAGACAGTAACACTCCTCAAGCTAATCATCACACACACAGAAGAAAAAAAAAATATCTTTCCTTTGGTGACTTACTATCAGCTTTGTGGCAACTTAGCACATGCATGCCAAGCAACTTCCTCACGCGCATGCACAACTAGCTGTTACCTGTGCTTCAACATCTGAGTTTTTCTAGAGAAAGTTAAGTCATCCATCCCAAACCTGGATCTTCGGAGCAGTGAATTCCAAAATAACTTCTCACTTGTTTCACAAAAGTGAATAAGTTTACAAGAAAAAAACTCATGCCTTGTACTTGCCTGATTATCAAATTACTTGGGCTAAATCAACTGTTCCACAGTGTGAAAAGGCTCTTTACCAACAGAGAAATGAGAAAAGCAAAATAAACTTATGTTTAAAAACTGAGCCTTTCATTGGTTTATTTCTGTTAGTTTATCTAAGCTTTTGCTAGTTTTTTTCCCCAATAATCCTTAATCTCAACTCATGGCCCAAAATTTGCAGTCAGTGGCTCCTACTTTTCACCAATCTCATCCTCCCAGAATCTCAATTTACTGTAAATGAACTGAAGCTGCCCTTTTCCAGTTCACAGCCAGTGCAGGAGGTGAGACTCCAGCAAACACCTGGGGAATCTCCCCAACCGCACAGCAGTCACCTAGTGACTTCCAGTTCCAATGCTGAACAACATTTAACTTCACTTGAAACTATGAGTGGAGCATTCAGCTGAAACATCTGTTTAGTGGAGGTCTTTTTCAACTCGGTTCTAACGCAGCCTCCTCTACTTAAGAGAGAAATGCATAAATATGAACTTTGCTGGCTTTGTGATTACTTCAAGAGTGACAAAACAAAGTGGCTTTTCCTGAAGTTATCCAGTAGTACAGTTAATGGAATGAGAGTGCAAGAGTGGATATTGAGACTTAATTGAAGGCTCTATGGCTATTCCTGCTTTTCAAATAGGTCCCTAATAGGAAAGACCTGCACGACCTTCCTGAAGCTCAAAGCTGACCAAATGCACCTACAATAGGAGAAGGAAAAATATTCAGGGACTGATCTTTCCTTACCTCAGCTCTCAAACAAGACCACTATGGCAAATGCATCCCCTACTATTAGTTTGATTTGGGAAATGATACTGAGGTGGCATGTAGTCCCTTCCTGGTGACAGTGGAGGAGACCATACAGAAACTCTTCCTTAATGATCAAACTTGGGCAAGTCAAAGATTTAGTGGAGAGTTTCTATAGTCAAACAAGCTTGACTTGCTCTATATTTAAAAGAAATAATTAAGAAAAATAAGTTTATTTATCAATGAAGTTCTACAGTGCAAAGCAAGATATATTTGGTAGTTAGCTGACAAGACAGAAACATTTCTGCCTTCTTCAGACACAAACTATCTCATGAAAGACAGAAATCCTTAAATTCCCAATGTTGCTATGACTTCTAAACATGGGAGAAATTATAATAATCGGTTTTAACCTTCAACATTGTATTGCAAGAGGTCCTCCTGCGTATATAGAGCTACTAATTCCAAATAAAGCAGAAGTCTAAGGCAACAAAAATAACTATTCTTCTTAGATACTGAGTACCACCACTTTCCTTGAAGAGTAAGATTCTGATGTTAGGCTTTTAGCACCTACAGCAGCACTTCGTAGTTTAAGTTCCAGCATTTTATCACATCACCTTCTGTTAACTAATTTTTAAGAATTCAAGAGATGAGAGTTGTAGTACTGAAAATATTTCTCCTTTGAAATAAACCCTACAAGTGAGAATAGCGCAAAAAGGACTGAAACTCAAGAATTTCACACTCCCTCTTCCAACAAGGACTGATGGTGAGAAATGGATAGTTTAGTCTTATGTTCTCCTAAAACTGTTTGCTGTGCTCACTTCCATGCTGTGATTTAAATGGAGTGCTTTCCAGAAGAGGAACTCTTGCNCAACAGCTCTCTCCACTCTGAAAGTCCTGATTTGGAACCTAAAACAAGAACCCTTTGACAGCTTTCCCCAACAGAGGTATTTTTCCCTCCACAGAAAACAGGTATTTTGCCAAAATGTCACTTCTGAAGTTTCTTTAAATACCTTTTTCTAATCAGTTCCTGCTCCTCAGTTTTAATTGACACAGCTTTAGCAACCAAACCTCAAAAAAACTGTTAACAATCAAAATCAGCAATGGCTTTCTAATTCACTTCTAGTGTTTTTAGACTTCCTACTTAATGAAAATATAAATGAGTCTGTAGAAAATAAAAAACAACTCAAGCTGACTTCAGCAGCCAAATGATGAGTGCACAGAAGCCAAAGCTACAGATACCCTAGCATGCCATCAGTTTGCAAGACAACAGAAAAAAAAGAATGAGCTTCTCCTTTTTCCTTCTTTGGTCTTTTGGGTTTTAAACAAAATTGAACTATGCAAGCAAGTATAAAGATCTGATGCCTGGAGGATGATATTTTATAATCTGGGCCTGCATATAATAGTAATGCAGCGTATATAAGATCTAGTATAACGGGTAACAATTTCACTGTCCTTCAGTCTGCTTTATTCACAAAAGCAGTGGAATTGAACGAGTGCTTTTTAAACAAGTTGTTTGTTTTACTTAAAAATCTATGCATGATTTATTTCTGCCACCCCTACTTTTGATGAATCTTGTAGTTATAATTGAAAGCAAAGGACAAATCGAATGACAAAAGTAAGCAGCTTAAAAAAGAGAGAGGAAAAGAGGGAATGAAAAATGTTTTTCTAATATTTGTTGGCAAGAGAGCTAATGCTATAAATGCTAATACTGAACTCCATCTTGCACAACTAAGAAGTAAATCTTACCACTCTGAGATCTCATTAGGAAGCAGAGCCTAAAAACCTGATACAGGGAATCAAAAGCTGATCAGCTTTAAAAAATAAAAAGTTTAAACATTTTATCCTTACTCTACCTTTTTAGAGAAAGCACTTCTTCAAAACACTAAAATGGGTGACTTTGCGTTTAGCTTTCAGCAAGATGAACGCTCATCTCTAGTACATCTAGCACAGCTGGGAAGAGTTGTGGTTTAAGTAGGTCAGGTTGCATTCCAGCCACATATGTAACCTTTCATAACAAATATACTGTATAAAATACAGTGATCTAACACAGAGATGGATCTTCAAGCCATTGAGGACTTGGACTCTCAACTATCTTCTACCCCAGCCAAGATAGAAGAGCCAGGAAGAATCTTATGTGTGAATCTTCAATCACTAAAGATTGTTCCAACAGAAGAGCTGTAAAATATATATATGTATACATAGATATATATATATATATATGTATGTATAACTTACAGAGAAGCAATACTGTGCTAACAAATCACCTCACTTTGTAAGACTGCCACATACAGCAAGATAGCCATTTCACAAAATGCCACGAGTTGCAATACACACATCCCATTGAGTGCTACGAGCTGGCCAACGGTTCCCTTCCGAACCAAGCAAAGCAACAAAACTCAGCTTTGTCTTATCATCCACTGGGCTAAATGGCGATTCTGTGCATAGAAAGTCTGACAAATGCTTTTGATATGTATGCACCTATTGAAAAGCAACATATTGACAAACAGTTGTCAATAAAACAATATTCCTACACCCATTTATTGTTTTTATAGCCAGTAGACTTGCTGCCTCCTTGCATCAGGTGTGGTCTTCTGACGTTACGATAAATCGATTCAGTTCACTAATCCCACAGTCGCTCCAGCAGAAAGCTACCTACTTTTTCCTATCACTTCTCAGTTTTTTGCTACTTAAAAAAAATGTTAATCAGCCCATGAAGAAGTGCAGAACATGGGAACAAGACAGCTTTTTTGTGATGCTGACAAACTGTTAGGTGAGCTGAGCCTCTTTGATCCAGCTGCACTGTGCAGCATGCACGTATACATGCAGCCCAAGTTCAGCACATCCGTAATTTACCGTCTCCTCCTCACCAGTGAGACACTTTCACATCAGATCTGCTTACAACCCTCTGCAGGTTAAGCACATCTCATTAGTTTCTAATAACTGCTCTGCACAATCAGATGGGTAGGTGCTGTGGGCTTGGACTGCACCAACTGAGGCTCAGATTCTGGCCTGGCACACCTCGATGGCAAGGTACACACATCATATTTGAATTGTGCTTCAGACTGAATAAATTCTTCCTTTTTCCAGACCAGTTAGTTCAATTATTTACTATAAGTAACTGTGTATATAAAGCATTTCTATAACACTCTTCATTGCTGTTTGTATCTCTGAATCATCTTTGCAATACTCATAAAAACCAGAATGAGCTGTATTTTTCCAAAGAGAGTAACGGCAGCAAAATCTTATTCTCCCCAACTGAGGAAAAAAAAATTTAAAAAAGTGATTTTTAGATTAGCTTTGTTTCCCATTTCTCCCCAAATCTGCAATAAAGTTTTATTTTTCCCAATGCCAGTTGCGGTGGTGCACTCCTGGAAAACTGAGCTGTTGGCTTTGTATTTACTTGTATGCAGTTATTGCATTGCTTAATATATTTTCACATAGATTTTTTTTTTAATACAGAAGCAACATAGGAAATGAAATCTAAAATATATTACTCGTGCCCCTTTTTCCCTGCTTACGCACCATGCACTTGTTTCATATGTTTTAATCAATAAATTGTCTCTATCTCAGACAGGGTATTATGTAAGGCAAATAAAACAGCACAGAAGCCAAAATGAAGGATGAAAAGTTAAGTTCGTGTTCATAATTAAGAAAAGCAATCAGAATCTCACTTTCAAACAATAGTCATGGTACACAAAAAAAAAAAAAAAAAAAACAACCAAACCTTTTAAGATCTTAAAAAAAAATAAAAAAAAAAAAAAAAAAAAAAAAAAACAAACCACCACACTCTTATCTGCTCTTGATTGATTTTTCCTTGACCTTCTATGTTTGAGTCCTGTAAGAAAAGCAAAAGCCCGACAGAAATTACCACAGTACAAGGCAATATAAGAAAATTAAAGAAAAGTCATGCAAAAATATGTTGAAAGTGTCAAAACTGTCTGATTTAAAGAATCAGTTTAAAATACTACTTAGGTAGTTTAAGTTTTCTTAACTAATGTTCCAATGTAACCAATAATTAACAGATCAGTAGCACTGAAATTTCATAAGACACCAGCAGGTGTTCCAACAGGATGCTGATAACATTTAATATATTCCATTCGCATTTCTTACAAAAGCTGGCCAACAGTTATTCGAGGTTTAAAATTATTTAATTTGCTTGTAAATAAAATAACATTTCTGGTAACATTACAGAAGTTGGCCAGGCCTTTTTCAACAGCACTGCATTGTACAGACAGAGTAACTACCATATATGTATTTTTTTTTAAATCTTATTGATCCTTACTTATTTTCTTGGTTCAATTATAACAATTTTTAAGGTATTTTGCTGTCTTAGAATCTATTCTAGGGGAGTAAATAGCCAACAATTTGAGTATCTTGGACATGAACACAGATTTATAAATCTTAAATTGCATTGATACAGTACATCAAAGCACAACTTCAAACACTTGGATCCGAAGTGTCTGTAATACTGGTGCAGTATGTGGTTCCTTCAATTACAGTGATTATGTTCAAGTTAATACAATTATATCAGCAGATACTTAAACGTGCAGATGTTGGGAAAGAGCAATCTTACCTACAAGACCAAAGTTGCCCTTAAGAACACAAGTTACCACAAAATCCAGTCCAGAGCAGTTTACCTGAACTTTCCCATGAATCATGGCAAGCTACAGAACATTTCTCAATACCCTGTAGCAAACTCAGGGCTCGTAATGTACATATAAACCATTAAAAAGATAAATACTACATCAGAAGCTAGAGTTTACAACATGAAGAATGAAGGAGAAAGACCATTTTGTTGATGACAATTGCCCTAAGGCTTTGGCTATACAAATTGAAACATTTCAAACCTTTCACCTGATATTCGGAGGATCTCCAGTTACAAGGCAGTAATTCTACACAGTTGGCTGCCACCAGCTTGCCTCTGTGTGTTTGCATGGGGACAGAGAGAGATAACAGAAAAGGTAGATGAAAACACTGATTTTTGTCTAGATTAATCAAAGTCTGATAATTACAAGGTGTCCAGTAAACTAATAAATTTATTTACAGCTTCCATTAAAACATTTCCAAACAAACACACTATATTTTGACAGCTGGTCAGGTTTCACAGTGTGCCAAATGCTCCAAAACATTTCATCCTTAACAACAACCATTAACAAAAACACTGAACTCACCAAAAACATAATGGAAGCAATCTGCAAATGGTAATTGCTCTTACTAGTAGGAGAGATTTTTTTTTTTTTCCTTTTAAAAATTCCCAATATAATACAACTGAAGATGTATCCACAGTAACCCCACTTTTGCTTGGTGGAAGAAATAGGCGCAAAATGGTTAGGTAAGGCTCATGTCCAACTATTCAAAATAAGAACCTAACCTGCCTCCTACAGCTTTGACCTCATCATTAGGCACCAAAGTTGTTCTTGAGAGCCACAAGGGCTCAGAAAATGACTCCTCTGGCAATATCAATGCTGCCTAGCCTACTGGATTGTGTGATCTGCGCCTACAAACCAGTTGCAATTTTTTCTTTAATAAAAATCTCCATAGAAAAAAGTTACTAATCCAATATTCATTTAATTATGATCATCTCTATACAGTAATGTCCATCTTTTCCATAAAGGCCTTCTAGAGAACACCAAACTAATGAAGGCCACGCTTCACCTTGCTAACGAAGCACTGCCTGTGTACAGTTACACTGCAGCAGAAAGAGAGATCTACAGCTCATACTGTCACCCACATGCCAAATTCATTTGAATTGTTGTAAGAAGAACTTGTACAAGGTCAACTCTGTCATACTCCTCAGCTCACACACTGTTCACAACCTGATATTATATCACCGTAAAAAGGGAAACAACTTCCCTTCATAACTGTGTTTCAACCACAAAAAAAAGGCAATCTTCTCAAGGTCTCAATTATCACACAAACCCCAGCTCATCATCTTTCAGCACTGAGTGTATTGATGGTCATTTTCAGAGGGCTCTCAGACTAAGAAAACATAACTTTACCTTGAATTAAATCTAAGAGCTTGCAATTTAAAGCAAATCTCTTACTGAACATGGCTCTTGTCCTGAAAGCAAAATAACCACACGGGACAGAATTCACAACATGTTTTGTTCCTTTAAAATGCCTGACTTGCTTCCGTTCTTCTTGTGTTTCTTTTTAAAAGAACAAAATACATAGAGACAAAACACGCAGTATAGAAATCTAACCCAACTGTGATACATATCGAGAATAACGGAAGATAAAGGATAAGGGAAGAGCAACTGACAACATCTACCCAGACTTGCGCAAAGCATTAGACACTGTCCCACATGACATCCTTGTCTCTAACTTGGGGAGACATGGATTTGACAGAGGGACCACACAGCGTGTAAGGAACTGGCTGGATGGTTGCACTCGAAGCATCAACAGATCAAGTGGTGTTCCGCATGGGCTGGTATTGGGACTGGTGTTATCTAAGATCTTTGTTGGAGACATGGACAGCAGGATCAAGCACACCCTCGCTAAGTTTGCCGACGACTCCAAGCTGTACAGTGCGGTCGACACCCTGGAGGGAAGGGATGCCACCCAGAGGGACCTGGACAGGCTGGAGAGACGGGTCCATGCCAACCTCATGAAGTTCAACAAGGCCAAGTGCAAGGTCCTACACGTGGGTCGAGGAAATCCCAAGCACAAATACAGGCTGGGCAGAGAATGGATAGAGAGCAGCTCTGAGGAGGAGGATTTGGGGGTGTTGGTAGATGAGAAGCTCAGCACGAGCTGGTAATGTGCACTTGCAGACCAGAAAGCCAGCTATGTCCTGGGCTGCATCAAAAGAAGCATTAGCAGAACTCTGAGGGAGGTGATCCTGCCCCTGTGCTCCACTCTCCTGAGACCCCACCTTGAATACTGTGTTTAGCTCTGGAGCCCTCGGCACATGACAGACATGGACCTGTTGAAGCAAGCCCAGAGGAGGGCCACAAAAAATAGTCAGAGGTCTGGAGCACCTCTCCTGTGAAGACAGGCTGAGACAGTTGGGCTTGTTCAGTCTGGAGAAGGCTCCAGGGAGACCTTATAGCAGCCTTCCAGTACCTGAAGGAGGCCTATGAGAAAGCTGGAGAAGGACTTTTTACAAGGACATGTAGGGACAGTACAAGTGGTAATGGCTCTAAACTAAAACAGAGTAGATTTAGATTAGATATATGGAAGGAATTTTTTTCCTGTGAGGGTGGTGAGGCACTGGCTCAGGTTGCCCAGAGAAGCTGTGGATGCCCCGTCCCTGGAGGTGTTCAAGACCAGGCTGGATGAGGCTTTGAGCAACCTGGGCTAGTGGGAGGTGTCCCTGCCCATAGCAGGGGAGTGGAACTTAATTTTTAAGGTCTCTTCCAACCCAAACCATTCTATGACCTCAGCCCATCCTCTCCACGTTGCCAGGCAAACCTTGCTGTATCCTTAGCTGTATTCATTAGTCATTAACCTCCCACCATCAAGCTCCCTTTCTCTTCTCCCTCACACAGGTTCCCTGTCTCATAGATGTGTCAAGGGGAGGGGGAAGTTAAACAAGATGACTTCCTTTCTGATCAAAAGTAACATTTGAGTTTTAATAGCTAATAGATCTTAGCCAATTCGCACAATTCATATTATTGCTCTGTAGTGAAAGATACAGCATGATTATTAGGTATAGTTCTTTCAGTAAGAGGGCTCTGTTAAAAGTTGACATTAACAGAAATCTTCTAAAATGCCTATTACTAGACAGTGATGATTTCATGCTGACAGTACAGAAGTGCCCTTTCAATTTGTAAAAAATAAAATAACAGATGACAGCTTTTTAACTCCAAAAGAATGTCATTCAACATGAGGAACCACTATTCTAAACCTTGTCGGGATAAATAAATATCAACTGATCTCAGAAGCAGAAATTATATAGTAATATATTCCATTATATAGTAATATATTCCATATATATATTCCATGGAAACAAAGCAATACTTCAACCACAAGAGGTACCGATCCACTGTCCTTAACATGAACATAAATACGCACCACCTCCAAACCAGCAGTTTCCCTGCCTGCCCATCCTCAAGCCACAAGTTAACTTCCACTTGCGGGCACCAGCAGGTAAGACAACGCAAACGAAGTTGATGAAAATGCTCCCCTCTCCCCAGCCCCATGTTAGCTTCAGCCAGAGCAGCTCTCAGCCAGCTCCTCACATTGCAGTCCAGGCATCCACAGTGGCAGAGGGGATGTGGCAGGGCACCGGCTAAGGACAGAGGGGAAGGATAAGGCTCTTTCATCCAGAGCTCTTACTTGGCGCACCTTAATGCTACCATCAAATAACCCTATAATACATTCTTGGTATTTCACAGTTTTGTTATCTTGCTCATTTCCATGAGAAAAGTTTAATAGAACTCCTCAACTTAAGAAAATTATTAAAATATTGAAAAACTTATTGCAACAAACTAAAAAACATTGAACATTGCAAAACCAACAATTGTACAATAGGGAAACACAAGATTTCCAGTGTGATGCTGTGCAGAAGTCTCTCAAGTATACAAGTAGAAGCCGCATTGTCAATTTTTTTTATTTTTGAGACCACCCCACAAACACATTTCCAGGTCTGTTAACCATCACTGGAGAAGAAACTTGGTTAAAAATTATTAGGACAGGGACCATGATGAATGCTGGAAAACATCCTTAACAAAGAAAAGGCTAAAAGAGTTTTATCTGATATTTAAGTGGAAGTTCAGGTGTGATTAACAAGCAGTCTAAATACGTCAGGATCAGAAATATGATAGCAGGTGGACAGAAAAAAGAGTGCTGTTTTCAACCTTTCAAGCTGATCCAGACAAATCCAACAAACAGGAGAAATGTTTCCTAACTGTATAATCTGTTGGGCAACTTTTCAAGAATCCTGACAGCGTTTCCACCACCAGAAACTTCAAGGTTGGGAGCTTTTGCTTTATTTTAAGTACTTCTACTAAACACACAGAAGTAACTATTCCAAGGCAGGCCTACTGTCCCCAGACAGAACAACTACATTGGTCGCTCCAGCTTTAGATTATTCCACTGTCTGTAGACAGCAACTGCCAAAGGAGAAAAACCACAGCACACTACCTTCACATTTGACATGAAGAACTGATAAGAGACGGTACAGTGCTATGACCCAGGACTGCTACTCTTCCACAATTCCTTAATAAGGTTCCTGGGTATTTTGTTATACACTCCATGAATCAAGACATCAAAATGAATGAAATTTAGTAAAGCATATGCAATGCACAAAAAAAAAACAAAAACAAAANCAACTTGATTAAAAATTATTAGGACAGATGCACAAAAAAAACCCAAAAACAAAACAGTGGTGTCAAAAAGCTAGATGATGTAGAAAATTCTACATGAAGTATGGTCATGATAAAGGAGTATTCATTGGAGATTAAGAATATTTAGCTATACTCACAAGTAAATAACTGTTCAGAATGTTATTAAAATAATTATTTCCTGCAATAATTTTAGAAACAAAACAAGCCCGCCACATCTTATCACAGAACACAGCAAGTTAAACAATTCTGGAGGAGAAAGACTAAAAATATGCAGTGTTAGAGGATACATTTTCCATATACATGAGAAATCAAAGCGCATACGTATATAATGAAAGCTGTAGACTCCTGAAAATTAGTCTCTGGTTTGGCTCCTAATTTTCTACAGATACTTAATTACCCTTCATCGTTTTCATTGCCTTGCTCTCTATATCAGGAGTACGGTACCATGAAAGTAAAATTAAGAGGAACAAAAAATGTGAATTCCCATTCTAGCAATTTTGTTCACAACTGAGCTCATGAAACACAGAAGCTTGAGTTGCAACCTGATTTTCAATTATTTATACTTTGCTGCCTTTGTAATCTCACATTTTCTATTCAATTATAGTGATCTCTCCTTCATATGCATATTAAATTTTTAGACAAAAACCAGGCAATTGCCAAGGCAGTACTGTAGGACCTATAAACATTCATGTCACTGACTGTCATTTTGTTTAATTACTGAAGCCTACCCAAAATTATTGGCTCATGCTTTACTTTGACTAAATATTAAGTTTTGCAACTTAACTCTTTTAAAAGACTTTCTTTCTTCTGAGCATATAATATCCTCACATTTCTGTCAAGTAGAACAATTAGGATGAGAAGAAAAGTTAAAAGAGGTGTTTGATACGCTTTTTCATTTACCTTAAAGCCAAGACAGGATCAGTTTTGTAGACTTTTTCAGGAAGGCATATTTTCAGTCTGGCCTCTACCTTAATTCTCTGCAAAAAAGGAACACATCACATTTTATAATACCATTCACTGCAACAGAAATCTAACCATTTGCAAAGATGTTAACTTGTAAATATGAATAGAAGATGCATTTTCCTCACATAGCAGCAAAGAAAAACTTGTTTTCAAACATGCTGGTACTTACAAAATATTTTTCTAATTTAAAGAAACAAAGCGCCCGCCTAAAATGTCAAAACCAATGCCCACGCATCCAGCAAGGTCTGGTTCATGAAACAGCAGGTTCATATGAAGAGAACCTGGAAGCTGTGATGGTTCTTCTGCTCTACCACAAAACACTGGACAATAAGCAATTGCCATGTTTATCCATCAGTAAATTAGAAGTGTTCTTATTTAAAAAAAAAAAAACCACAAACAATCCAAACCCTGATATTCTCAATTCTCATCATTTCAATTTTTCACCTATTTCCCACTAGCAATCTCATTATTATTCATATAAATGCCCCTCCTCCTTGTAATGAAATGCAAAGGTGTTAACGTGTTCCTTCCCCAAGCACAAAAAGGGAGCTCAGTGTATATTTCAAGTCTCTGCACATATCATTGCAGTTCAATGCTAATCAAAGCTCATTGGAAAGATTCTACAGATAACTCCACTAATAGCTGTCCTGCTCCACTACATAAATTACAAAACAAAGGCAAAAAACGATCAATAGTAACCAAGTTCTGCCATTGTAATTTTCTGTAAACACAATCAGATCAGGGCAACAAAGAAGTAATCTGGGGTGGGGAAGGAAAAAAAACGAAAAGAAAAGAAATACACTGCAGCTGCTTTTCTGAGGCATCGCATTGACATGCACAATGCGGAACCCAGCTCCTCCAATACTCCATTCTGTAGGGCTACAGCCAGCATTAATCCCAATAAACAACTAATGCACTGAACTATCAGGAGTGCAGTTTCCATCTCCCAGACACTAGGCTTTCATATAAATGTTGCTGATCCAACATAATGGCTGTAGCAGCCACGTTGAACCATGCCTTTCCCTTGTGCAGATCAGAAGGTGGGAAAGAGTGGCCGGGAGATGGACCGGCTCTGTTATGAACATATTTTCCTAGGTATGTGTTCAATAGCCTTAACGTTATGCTTTAAATAATGGAGAGAATAAAAGCTGGAAAATAAAATTTTAAAAGAGAAGTTTGAATTTGTCAAGCAGTAAGAAATTATATTTTTTAAAAACCACAACTGATGGTACTATAACTATTCATACTTCAATTCTTGTGGTAATTGCCTTCAAAGAAACCCTGCAAAGTTACAGTTCATATAAATGAAAGAAAAATAACAGGAAGACAGTCCCTTTATCATTGTAGATTTGAACCTTGTCAGAGATGCATAAAGTAATTTGGGTTGGGAGAATCCTAAAAAGTCAACTGGTTCAACACCTTCATGCAAAGCAGGAATAACATCAGCCTTAGATCAGGATGCTCAGAGCCTTGCACAGTCAGGTAAAACTAAGAAAAGTTGCAGTCCTCAAGTAGATTCAGGTTTTGCCCTTCATAGACCTGGTCCCCTTTTCACAAAGATAGATGACAATGAACTGAAGCAAAGCAGCAAAAATTTAAAATTAAGGATGGATTTACCAAGTTCCAAAAAGCAGATTTCCTTGAGAGTTATAAATACAATATTGCACTACTTTTCTGCAAAACAACACCTTTCAACTATGCAAGCCCATGTAAGCACATATTAGAGTTATGGTCTTACTGGGCAAGACAAAAGGAGACTGTGCAGATGACTAAAAAAGGTGGGTTTGACTCCTGAGAAGTACTTAGCAGAGCGAGGAAAGAAACAGTGCAATGACAACAACGGTAATAGATNCCCTGGACCATAAAAAGACCTATTTGCTCACAGGTCTCGGATAAAAGCTTCACGTTAAAACATTTTATCTGTCTTACAGCTTTACTGCTCAAAAGATGAAGTACGAGATTAAATCCAACTTTCTATTAAACTCTAGAGATAGCCATATGCCATGCAACTCATAAGACTTTAGGGTTTGGACATCAGCAGTAAATATGGAATATATGAGGGAAGCATTTCAAAAAGGCATTAACACTAATAGGGCTTACATATGTGTAGCAAGGGAAAAATAGCCACTAAGTTATGATACTACTCAGTCATGATCCAGAGGTATAGAAAGAAGTCAGCTGTACAATCCCTGAGAATCCTGTGAGATTCTCCTAAATTTGCCCACTTTTAAGAATCTTTGATTTCTTCTGAGCACCTAAGAAGAAAAAAAAAAAGGAGGGGGGGGAAAAAAAGTCAAATCAAACTAATCAAAGATTTTTCTGTTTTACCAGTTGAAGAACAAGCTCAGGCCAAATTTAGCAGGCAGAATGATTTTTCTTTTAATATTGAAAACCAGAGGGAAAAAAACAAAACACCGCAAAATCTTTCTACAAAAAATCAACAGGTTATAGTTTTGTCTGGTCTTTTGCATTTAGACAGTCAAAGCATTATTTAAAACATGCAGAATATTTTAAGGTTTTTCTGTCACTATGACTAACAACCCGAGAATCTCACACCCCTACATTTTCAAGATATGCAGGTAAAAAGGGGACAATACAATCTGTCCATTTACATAATAACAAAGACATTCAGGATCAGGGAACTGAAACAAAAGGTCACGTTTTCATCTTCCCCTGTACCATACAGAGACACTTATTTCATTACTGGTCACCTTCCTATGCAGGAATAACTATGTTCATAATACACTTCACTATGCTACCTATGTCTAACTTTTAAGCAGCTAGCAAAAGCACAGATGATGACTCTGAAGTAATTTAAGTAGGCAAGCATTAGCTCAAGGAAAAATTTCCTGTTCACAAATCCTGAAGAAATTATTCTCTCCTCAGCAAAGTTTCTATTCAAGATGATAAGTATTTTTGCTGGGAGAGAGTGTTGCAAACTAGAACAGAAATCTCATTTGACTTAAAATCATAATTCCTGTGTTTCATTTCTACAATGAGGCTCAGAAATCATTGGGTAGAGAAGGCGGGGAGAGGAGGGAGGAATACAACAGCTAACGGATTAGATGTTGTCACTTATGATCCATCATCACAGTTTCTCAGATTATGAAAATGAAATTTTCCCAGTAGTACATTTTATGCTTGACAGATTACAGATCGGTTTACACATTCAAAATTGGAGCACTCGGATTTTACAAAAGTTCAGGTCTTTTGAGACCAGCATTAATTATATGGTTTGACACAAGTCAAGAGAAACATTCAACAAGACAATGCCAGAGACACTGTCAGGCAATGGAATGGGTGAAGTCACAAACTCCTTAATGATCACTTCAGCAAGCCTGAATTTAACACTTTTTCCTTGACTCTACAGCTGGCTCAGAAAGGTCATTAGACTATTATACTCACTGTTATGTAGAGCAGTACTATACACATGCAAAGTTTCTATAGCAACACTTTCTTAATTCACTCTTTAAGCAAAACACCAATTAGCTTTTTATTATAGCCGATTAAAAAAATCTGCACACTAATTGACAATCTCTCTACACAGAATTTAAGCTTATGCATAAGAAAATTGCAGTGAAATTTTCTTTGGTAATAGCTTACTTCCTATTCTTCCTTTTTACCAGAACAGTAAATTATTCCTGATAGGGGCTGAACACGTATTTTTAATCTAAAACAGTCAGACACACAGAAGTAACTTATCCTGCCATGCCTTAAATCATAGTAGAGCCTGTAGATTACATGTTTCCCAAAGGCAACAGAAATGTCATCAACTAACTTCTTTCTGTATCACACGAAACTGGACATAGGCCTATGCACCTGAATATCATGCAAGAAGCAGCCAGAAAAAAGTTTATTTCTCAGAGCATCTTAAGCATTTCGAGCCAAGGGAGAAAGACAGCAAAAACCAGTACTAAAAGTCAAATTCAGTACAGCAGCAGAGACATTTTCATTTGCTGCTTAATACTTATTGATGTTTTTCTCCTGTCTTCTACATAGCTGGTGATGACAGCTTCTTTGTATGCCACCTCAACCAGCAAATATCAAGATATATTAGTCAGAAAACAGTCTGCAAGCACAATATAAAAAGAAACACATCATGATGCAGAGCATCAGGAGAAGCAATCAATAACAAAAGCTAAACTGTCCTTCTCGGTCAGATGTTCTGCAGGATGCTGAATAAAAAATTGTCCCCTTATGGTTCTTCCATGTGAGATGTCAGGATTCACCTTACTAATAAATAAATAAATACACACAGGACAAAGTAGCAGATGGCTCCTCTGACAAGCATGGCATGCCCCAATCAAGAATTAATGGTACCTGAGATATCAGTGGGTCTGCTAGTTCTTAAGAACAACTTACAGACACTACTTCTGTTATCACCATCTTATACTTACTCCCCCTGTCCTATACTGCAGTATTAGTATGGAAGCTTAAGGCATCTGACAAGTTCTGTGGGGACACAATAGCAGTAACCAAAAAGAGTTTCCCTTGAAAAGCTGATGAAAAGACAGAGGGACTGGAATGGTCTTTCAATCCTACCACTATAGAGGGGAGAGCAAGGTATTCCCACGTGTGGAAGAGACCAGTATGTATAACCTCAGAGATACAGAAGTTGCTGCAGCATGAGAAGACCATCTGCTGCAAAGTCAACAGGGTCTGGAGAATCTCAGTGGGTGATGCAGTGACCGAGGACACCAGAGATAAGGGCTAGGGGTCAAGCGACACAGCTACAAGTTTTTGTGATTCTTTAGAGAGGTAAACTTCCAAACACAGATCCCCAAATCACCCGAAAACTCAGAGTCAAGCTCAAAGTCTTCAAAGTGCAAAGTCCCCACTACCAGATGCACAGCTCCATCTCCTGCAGAGATTGTGTTAGTCCAAGCCACAATACACAGTACCACACACAGAATAATCACTAACTGAAATGGATGTCATCATTTGTAGTTCAAAAACTTTGAAGATTTCTCCTCTAGTAAACTCCTGCAACCAGCAAGCCACCAAAATATGCAACAGTTCACACACCTCTTCTGTGTGTCCCTTCTCTGCCCTTGAAGGGAGGTCAGCAACGAGAACAAGATCTGTCAGCAATGCAGTAGTGAATACCTGAGAGTACCAGAGCAAACAAATTAGCTTTTTTGGTTTTTTCATTTATTTTATGCTTCCTGCATTGGCATTTCAAGCCATTTAATATTTCAGCAAGTGGGTCTACCCTGCCAGTTAAGTATTACACACACAAAGAGTATTTTTCAGGAAAAGCTTTAGGGCAAAGTTTAAAGGCAGCTGATAATGGCAGAGCTACCTATTGGCAGGAGCTGGGATCACCTTCAGCTGCACTCCAGGAGCCTACATTCCCAGTATCAGAAAGACTCCAAACAGTGACAGTGATTTTTCAAATATATCATCTTCCTTACTTTCTTCTCCGATTTGCTCTTTGCCCAGTCAGACTGCCCTGAACAGTCAGGTCCATGTGGTCAGGCAGGTGGTGTGTGATGTGAAAACCCTTGGGGGAGTAAAATAACAGATATGATTTCTGGCAGTCTCATCCCTGCTAAGAGAACACCTTCAATGGCCTAAAATATGTACCCAAACCAGCTGTGCAGCCATCCCAGCCTCTGTAAAAGCAGACAGTTCACAAATCAACATGATCAGCTAGGTATACACTTCTGCTCTATATTTCCTGCTATTATGATTAGCATTCAAAGTATCTTCATTGAAAGAACAATTTGCACATTCAGTTGCACAGGTAAGAAATGCACAGCTACATTCCACCTTAAGACTCCAGAAGCAACATTTTCTTCTTTGATTTACCTTTTTTTTACTGTTTTGTAGGTGGGCTTACTGCAATTAAATTGTCTTTGTCTGAATATAAAAGCTCAAAACATTCTGTTATTTCCAAGAAGTAATGGAATGTCTTTGTTGTATATCTAAATTACTCACCCACTGTTATGACCTACCGTAGAACTAAAGCAGATTAGAACAATAGTCCAGGCATCATTGCAAGCGTGGATTTTTCAACAGTTTTGAAACATCCTTTTTGACTCCTTTCATTTACTTTTCTGATTTTGAAACACGTAGAACACAGAAGCATGATTGCAGTAAATTCTGATAACTACCACGGATTTATCCCACTCTCTCAATGAAGAAAAGTATTTCAGAAAAACCTTCCATCCAAATGTATCTTTCCAATTTCTACACAATCCTGTGTAGGCAATAATACGCACCTGTACCCCTACAGGATGAAAAGAAGAATATAAAGAAAACCATAATTTTCCCACAACATTGTTCAACCTCTGAAAAGATTTGGCATTCTCAATCCAACATTTGAACACAGAATCTGAAAGCAAAATGACTATATAAAAATTTATTTTTCTTTCTTCATGTCTTGGTGAAGAACTTTATGAACTACTGCACTCCAATAAGCTCAAGTTAATACCCTCAAATCTAAGAAATCTTTGTGTTTATTACAATGTTTGAAGTAATTAAACTGTTATCCAAATAATGCTATTTCAACACTGGTTTAATTTTTGGTATTTTGTTAAAGATGTCTGGCAAGATCTCTGACTTGGAATCAGATCAAACAGTAAATACTGAAAGGTTCTCCTTCCTTTTTGCTCTCATTTTATTTACTAGGCTGAAAATTAGGGATAGATTTAGTATTTCTTATGAAACTTCAACCTTGGATTCACAATTGCCACACCTGTAAGCTCTGAAATAAGAAACCCTGAGCATATAGAACAAGAGAATGTTATGATCATTATCAAGTTCTCAGACCACGGCATGACAGAGAAATGATTGCAGCTTTTTCATTTTCATAAGGTCTCCCAAAAACTCATGCTTTTTTATCAGGCAAAATAAACAAAACCAGTCTTCCTACTGAAAATTACCAGTTCATACCTGCAAGTGATGATGTGTATTTTCCTGTTTTATCATTTCAAAGTTAAGCAAGACCTACAGATGTGATAGATTAAGCCTGGAAAAGAAGCAAGTGCCTCCAAGGATCCCTCCATCTCACAGTCAGGAAAATTTGGACATTTAAAAAAGAATCAAACATTGAAGAAACAACAATTAAAAGTTTATATGGAGAAATAACACTATTAAAAAACCCAACTTATCCCCCTCTTCCAATTTCTTCCATCTAAAACGTCCCAAAAGCATCTAGTCACAGTAATTCTTACATCTTCTCATACTATGAGTAGAGCAGAATATATTTGTATTATATGTATAAGAAAAATCAATACATGCAATTTAAACCTCAGCAGCACATGCAGTTTCATGGATACATTGCTCTAGCTAGTGCAAGGTTGCAGCTGGGAACCAACAAGCAATTTCAGTGCTACCACCGACTGTTGTAGCACCCGATGGATCTGCATCATTGGTCCTCCACAAAGGACGAAGAAGGAAGAGCCAGTACAAGCCACTACTACATGGAGAGAAACAGCAAACCTCTGTTGGCATTATGCTGCTTCTTTGAGATAAGAACTCCAAGAGTTCATCTTTAAATATTCAGATAAAAATAATCCATCACTTGAAGGACAAAGCAGGCTGCTTTGAATTGAAAGAGAAGGCCAAAGAAACTTAGTTACAAAGTCCCCTAATGACAAGCAGCAGAACACTCTTGGGTGGAAGAAGCTGTTATCTACCTTCCCTGCTCCTAATGGGATTCCCTGGGGGCTCTTTTTACCCATTTCAAAAGGTCAGACACTGTCTCCAAGTGCTTCTTGTCAATGTTAAAGCCACAATCTAGTCTTTGATACAGAGATAAAAGAAATGTTTGCTGGTTTAGAGCACCACAAACTGAGAATAAAGCCCACTGCAGTATTTCAAAGCAGCAAGAGCAGCAGCAAGATTGGGGCAAGAAGACCATGGTAGGGTAATATTCTGAAGGAGGAAAAAAAACAGGTAAGGATATACTCGGCGATACATTTCACTTCCAGTTTGGTCCAAAATGCAGTGCAGTTTGCAGAACTTCTGTCATTTTTTAGAAGTTTTGGAATATGTCCTTTAAGCCCTCTGAAATTTTATGAGGAAAGCAGTACCAGTTTATCAGGTTTAGTGGACACACACACCATATGTTATCTTTAAGGTTATCTCCCTTAAGGAGGAGGAAGGTTCATATACTCAGCATATTCAGACACAAGAAATAAAACAAGTAAGCAGAAAGTCAGATTTCTCAGTGACAGAGCAAAGACAACAGGTTCATCTTCAAAATGGTTTGCATTTTCTCCCTTAACAAAATAAAAGTTTGATAACCCTTAACAAAAATGTTTCTACTTGTATTCTTATCAAGATGCATTTCAGTTGCAAAGAGNATATTCAGACACAAGAAATAAAACAAGTAAGCAGAAAGTCAGATTTCTCAGTGACAGAGCAAAGACAACAGGTTCATCTTCAAAATGGTTTGCATTTTCTCCCTTAACAAAATAAAAGTTTGATAATATATATATATAATGTTTCTACTTGTATTCTTATCAAGATGCATTTCAGTTGCAAAGAGAAGGTAGCCTTTCTCTATAAATACATTGTCATAAAAAATAGCAAAAAGTCAATTTCCAGACTTTACAGCTATTTTCATCTAATAATTTGTTGTATTTTGCAACTGCTAAGTTATAAACCTCACCAAAATACGGTTTATTATAGCACAACTATAGATAATCCTCTGTCAGTAGTTTTATTAAATTCCCTATATCAGCAGAGTTCATAAATTGGCAATTAAAAAAACCCATAATTCCAACAGAAACGTACCATACTGGGTGCCCATGTTGTTTTTAAGCAAGGAGAGTCCAAAAATTACACCATACCTCTCCATCTTGCCCCAGCAAACAGCCAGAGAGATTTTAAAGATGAAAACAATTCTCAGCTCATTGGCAAAAGTTCATTTTAACATGCTCGCTGCTACAAAGTCTTCAGTCTTCATCCTCAGTTCCTCACCCCCCGCCAGGACAGGGAGAGCTCAGGGGCTTCGGCAGCAGCTGCAGGGGCTCTGTGGGCAAAGGCGACTTTGGGCACTCGGCAAGTTTAAACTTCCTCCATCATTCAGGGAACCACAGAGGGCTCATGAGCCCACGAAAAGGTGATTCAGCCCCAGCACTGACAAAGAGCGTGGAGACAGTTTTCAATACGGTTTTATATAGCAAAACATTTTGTGGTGTAGAGACTCAAGTAGTAGTAACCGATGAGCTTGTCCAGGCATGTTACACAAACTATGGTAACTCAGAGCTGTGCACTCATGCAACCAGACTGCACTCAAGCTGGCTTGTCTTGAACTATGTTGGGGATTTTGGCTCAGCCCTAAATTGTGCTACCTCATCTAGTCCTTCAGAAGGCACCACATTTAAATAAACCCATGGTTTTCTGCACAGGGGATGGGCAGGGGGAAATGCTCCTTCTTCCCACTTTCATCACAACCAACAAAGTGCCCCTCCAGAGAGACAGCCCCACCAGGGGGTCACCCTCCTCTTCCTCCCTGCTCAGGATCAGGAGCTGTCTATGCCCCTGGTTCAACAGGAGAGAAGATGTGCAGTTCCCACCAGATTCTGCCTCCAGTTTTGTGGTTAAGACACATGTCATGGATGTGGGAGTTACATCTCAGATTTACTCTTCCCCTGCCCAGACAGGAGCTCTGGACCGTTCAACTTCAGTCCATTGGCATCTCCTGGTTTTCACATTCCTTGGACAACCCTGGCACAGGAATATCCACCTGGTGAACTGCAGAGCTAGCAGCCTACCATCTCTCCAAGATTAGAGGGAAGATAGGAGCTGATTCATTTTGAACAGTTCAGCCACACTGAGTTCTGCTGACTTATTATTGGTCAGCATATTTATTATGCTAGATATAAATAAAACATTAAACATTTTACTCAAAATTTAAAATAGCCTTCAATTCTTCTGCTTCCTGAGCAAATTTAAATGAATTTTCTCTCCACTGGCTTTTTCTTTTTTATTATTAAAGAACTGACACAAGGAAAAGCCATGACTAAGTACGCCTTCACTAGAAAAAGAAAAAAAAAAAAAAAAAAGGAATAGCCAGGAGATGATACAGACAGGCAAACTTACACTGTTGCTATAAGCCAAATTTTGTGCTATTGTGGCTGTTGCATTATTTTGGTAGCACAATTAACTTCTGATGTTGTCAAATGCAAAGTCAGATAACTAATAACCAATTTGCCCAATTAATACTTACACACAATACTGACAGTAACACAATTACACAAATTTCCATTAGCCTACATTATCAATTAAATACGCTCAAAGACAAAGGATAAAATACCTATGTTACAGCAGCAATTATGAATTCCTTTAGTCTAGGACACAAGTATTGCACCACGGTGTCAAACAGCAATAACTAATTCAGAAATCTGTTTGCCTGGTTTCTAATTAAACCCATTGCACTGCTGCAATGTATGTTTGCAGTTAGCTGCTGTCAGACTTAACTACGTCACCAGAAAGTACCAATAAAGATCATATCGATTTAAGAGCATACATTGCTAAAAATCAATGTTCCAATAGGTGGAACAGAGGTGACATCAGAATTGCAAAGTTCTGCTTTGTTCAGCATCCAAAACAAAATTCCCATCCTAAACCATTCCACAAAACAGACTTCTCACAAACGAGAACAAAGACGAAATAGGGCAGAACACACAACTCAGCTAGTAATGCAAAACTGATATTCTTGTTCACTCTGGAAGATAAAAAAAAAATCTAAAGGCCTATACTGATTTTATTTTGAAATAAAGTTTTTAACAGAATGCAGATGTTATCATCTTGCCCCATTGAAAGGCCATGGAAAGGTGACTTATCATTCCAAGCACAGAGCTTTATTCTCTGCTTGTTGTCCACTGGTTAAGTCAGGAGTAGTCCCAGTGGAAATAAAAGCTACTCTAGTGCTAGTGGAGGACAAGTGAGACACAACCACGAGCAGCACTGTGATTTAAGACTCTCACTGATAATGTCTGTGAAAAGATCAGGAAAGCTCTGATTGCCTATTATGCATTATTAAGAAACAGATCAATACAGAAATCTCCAGTGGCCACTAACATGCACCACACGTGTGATTTAACCTTCTGCAGACACATCGAGCAAGCAACGAGAGCTGCTTTCCTGCAGTCCATGGTCAGGGTCTCTGCTGCCCAGTACAGCTTGAACCACAATTGAAGATCTTCCCTTGGATAGGACACGCGTGACATCTCTCCTCTTCTACCTCACCTTCTTGCTCCCTCCCTG
>VZTO01001612.1:0-15242 GCA_013400615.1 Syrrhaptes paradoxus
TGCATCAGGAAGTTATCATCAGTTCTTCTTACTATGAGTTCTATATTTTATTCAGTCACTGTGACAGTGCAGACATAAAGAACAAGATACCAAACCTCAATTTTTTATATAAAACCATCTTCCTATACAATGATTAAATTTCTCTATCAATAGCTAATCATTATCATATCACAAAATCTCACAACTGCAGTTACTACATTTTTGCAATAATCCATATTTTGTTGTGTGCTAAGCTACATATAAACTACTTAAATACTTTTGGTGTATGTTTTTCAGAACTTCTCAAACACATCTCTATTCTCACAGTAGGTTTATTTTATCACCATTTTATAAGATGGCAGGTAGAGGCAAAACAGGTTATCTAAGAGACACAAGGCATCTTCTGGGGGAATCATATTTTTGCCATTGTAACTGCACAGCCATACTTTTCTTTTCCTTTTATTTAAAAGTGAAATAAACTTTTAAACAAAAAAGTTATGGGCATGTGCCAGCTTGCAAGCTACTAGATGACTGCATCTTTGGACTTTCTGCCCTAATGGTGGATTTAGAGAGATGCTAGTCAGTTATAAATAATCATAGAAGTTGATCAGATGCTCAAATAGAAATTCAGTGGATTTGTTCTTATTTATCCAAGGAAGCTGTTGCTCATTTTAGTTGTATTGTTTTCCCTGATACTGTTTTGCTGCATTGCAATTAAATTAAAAAGCCCAACTGTCGGACAAAATATAACAAGTTATTGCACTGATACAACCATTCTGGGAATTGAAAAAGGTGAAGACTTTCTCAGCATGCAACAAGGTTTTATAAGAAAATACTCCACAGTTCCTTCTGCAATGAGAATTTGCATATCAAATACTCATACGTTCGGAATTGTGGGAAAGTGTTTACAAAAGGTCAAATCCATATCCTGTTTCATAACCATTACATAAAATAACTATAACATACTCAGAACTAATTCTAAAATAATTTAACAAAGTATATTTGGTTGCTACTTGCAACTATTTACAAAGATTCCTGGGTTTGAATGTGTGATTTTCAACTTTTCCACAGACTGCATGAAGGTTAAGAACCACATATGTACAAGACTACAAAAATTGAGTCAAATGTCAGACAGGATATGAAGAAAACCTTAAATTTTAGAAGTTAAATAGATAAGGAATACCCAAAAATAACAGAAAACAAATAAAAATTTCTAAATATACATGAAACATCTTAGAGAATCAGCTGCCCCCTCCTCTCTCTTTTCAGCATGCTCTTCCCTAATGTATCCAAATTGTAGCTGTTCCTGTTCAGCTATCTTATGATGTCCATTAAGTCTGTACACTCTTTCTTTTATTATGATCTTCTTAAAGTTACAGTTGTCAATCATTTAAGTTAAACTTTAGCAAGTACATGGAAAAAAACCTACCATGGTTCCACTAATATTTTGTGAAGACACTCAAGCTATTATCAAATTTACAAACATTTTAAACCAACAAGGCCACATGCTTTCATTATGCAATTAATAATCTTCCTTTTCTTGCATTAAAGACGAAACCATCAGAAACCCAATTGTCAGACAATTCCATTCTGCTCATTGCTGAATCTGACTCTTGTTGTTACTGCCGAAAGCCTCCATATAAAAACCTTAATACTGTCAGCCTTATTTTAGGGTGTGCTAGACTTTATAATGCTGATTTTTAGATTCTGAAATCTAGAGACACACAAAGTATATTTTCAATGTGCAGGTTCAAAATATGATTTACTAACAGCCATATAGAAAGGCTGTTTAGATAGACACCTATAAATAAAAAGTTATTAAAAAATCTAAATATTTTACATGTATCCAATTTGCATATATATATTTTATATGTATCTAGTCTTCAGCTGAAAGTGTAGTAAGAAATTTGTGTTTAATATTTTACCTCTAGAACACCAAATTTATTGTCATTGAACCCTGTGGCACTAGCTGAATGCAGGCTAACTTTCTCCAGATAAAGCATTGGCCAAAACTGCTAGTATTCATAGCTATAGTTAGCATGGATGGGTTCCTTGTTACTGGAGCTACTATAAATTCCCTATTTATCTTTTCCCCTGAAGTACTGAACAGATTACAGAGAGAGCATAGTAAGGAATTTCAGAAGCCTTTCTGAAGGCAGCCAACAGCCAGCGCAGTGTGTCATTCTTCATCATGCATATATACCCAACCACACAAAGTACAGCTGGGACCTTTAAAAACATCCCATGTGTGAACTGTGTAATGTTTTCTGAAGACACCATTTGAGACAACCTGGGCTAGATTTGTCAGAATAACTTCCCAGATTCTAAACACACCAGACCTGAGCTTAGCATCCCTCATGCATCCCTGCAGCATATTCTGCAGAGCTATGCTGGTACCTTTTTTCCTTTCCTTTGCAAACTCCATTCTGCAGAGAGGTCAATGTGCTAAAAAGCATTTCTGCTCCTCACTTTTATTCTTCATGGCTCACGAGACTTTAGAGACCTCCCTACTCTCTGCTATCAGAGTCACCAAACTTTTCAGAACAAGATAGAAGCACATATGTTTTCCACCTAGTGAGGAATTGCCTACTAAAGGAGTGGTAAGACTGGTAAAGGGGATGTAAAGGAAGGCACGTAAATTACATCACTAGGATAAGATCAATGAATCAGAATATACTCTGCTTCTGAGACAGCACACACAACAGTACACCTACTGGAATGGTTTAAGAACCTTTCAAAATCTCTGCTTTAGTTCTATTTTCTCCCAGGTAGGACAGGCATGTCATGTGTTTTGACATCTAGGATAACTACAGTTCAATTCAATGATCACCTACCAGCACCATTATACAGGCTGTGACAGACCAGAGATTTTGGAAATAGAAACTAAGACTTTTAACAAGAATTTTCTGGTAAAATAACCTCATTTTACAACTTAGCTGAAAGTCCTCAAAAGCCCATGAATCCATGATTATTATTTTGTTCAACACTTTACCAACTATTCTGTAGGTCTATACATCTTCCTTCCCATATAACAACCTTTTGAATCAATGTGCCACTGTAGTGTCAAAAAGAGTTTGAGGATTAATGAGCTATAACTCTCATATTGCTGCAGCATCTTTATTTCTCAGTCAGCTGTAAACTAGATCCTTTTCTTTTCTTGTTTTATTTCTTTACCTTCCATCCTAGGCCTTCCTCCTATATGCCACACCTTCATGGCCCAAAACAGGCAGGAGTCTCTATATCAGCTATAATAGATTACCTTGACAATTATTTGCTCTTCTCTACTTGCCAGTCATTTACATTCCCTTCCTAACTCTTCCTCCAGCTTTTTAAAAAATGCCATTATAGCTAATATTTGAAAAGACACCTTGCTTCCAAGCCCAGGCCTTTCTACCAACTTATTAAAGAGCCTGTACCCCAAAAAAACAGAAAAAAAAAGTCTTTGACATCAAATGCTTCTGTTATTGCAGACATTATTAACAGGGCTGCCAAAGCTACCTGTTCTTAGCCACAGCCTCTCCCTTTCTGTGAAATGTTGTGCAGTGCTGCAAGATAAGAATAAAAATTGTGGAGGAGCATATTGCCATGGAAATACTTACAAATGCCTTCATTTCTGAGTCACACTACCGCAGGGAGTTTCCAGCTTACTGGGAATGACTCAACTGTTTATCTCCCAATTGCAAATTATATCCCAATTATGTCTGAATTCTAAAAGTATCCCCTTTTCTCATTATTTTCTCTCTTCAGTTGAACTCCACAGCTCCTGTCCCATGGAACTATCATCTTTATTCTTTTTGCTTATCTATTGTCTTCTCTAAACACTTATGAAAAGTCACAGATTCAAATATAGACTGTGAGACTAAAACCAACTCCCTTCCCCAAGTACCTTTTGATTTTAACAGGTTAAACAAGGATCAGAATTTTTCAGAAATGTTCCCTGCTCTTCAGTTCCTATATGAACATTTATAATCAGACCATCATGAGAAACAATTGTCCATTTTCAACACATACATTAACAGTAAGACAAGAGTGTGCAGCTCCATTTATTTTCATGATCCCTCTAATGCAAATTAATCCCTTTGTTAGGACAGAAGGTACTAGGTGCTATTTGGGAGTTATGTGTGTTTCTATGCAGTAAGTTTCTGCAAAACTAAAGCACACTTTTGTATTTCCTTATCTAATATACTGTCAGTTTCCTTTCTATCTGCATGATTCAAGCTCAGTGGACACAAAATATTACATTTTAGTCTTGTCGTATGGATCTGCCCAAGAGAATCTTCCTTTGTTTTCAAGTCTAAGAAAACTAGAATTTCTAATAGCTGTTCCATGTTCAAAATGTAATATATATCAAAATACCTTTGCTTACTTTAATCCTATCTACTAAGAATTTTGACTAGCAATTGTAACAGAGGTCAATACAATAACTTCCTATTAGCTTTCGGCAAAGATTTTGTATTTATCAGCATATTTTCTTGAACAATTTTTTATTAAGTAAGGTGTAGATTTTCTTCATTTTGTAAGAGTGATAACCGGAAAATGACCTTTAATATAATGAAGCAAGAATGACAATATAAAGGCTAATCCTCTGCAGATAGCAATGAGTTGCAGTATGAATTTGCAACTTAACTTTGGCTGTTAAGAGAAAATCAGAACTATATTATGAGTTGCTAAGCAGAGCCTATTCAGTCTGTCCTTTGGACAAGCTCTAATAAGTTACAAGACCGATTAGTAGGTTCCTTAAGCAACAAAAAAAAAAAAAAAGTGTCAATTCAAAGTACAGCAGTCACCTTTACAAGTTTATTGCATAAATCCTGCATCTCAACTTATCTCTGTACGCTTCAACTTAGATTCCCTGGTGCTATCAAAGCAATTATAACTGGAAGCACAATAGTTGTCATTAGGAAAGGCAGACCTGCATGTTATTGATCCACCCATGCCTTTGTCCTATCCCTTCACTGCCAACCTGTCCCTTTCTCATAGAATGCTGTTGGTGATAAAATACTTGTCTACTTAATTGCTTTCACTAATGATGAACCTCAGCTTCAAAATATGCTACAAAGACAAGAGACTAATTAGGTATTGAGTTTTCTTTATCAGATTAAGTTCAGTTAATCCATGATTGTTCCCATTCAATTATTTCAGGGTATATCTTCTCTGCTTAGATGGAGTTACCATCCAATGAAAAAAAAGTCACTATAGTCAGCCATTTTGTAGTAATATCTTTAGGAGGCATGTAGAAGATATAAAACCGAAACATGCTTTCAAACTGAATTAGTGAGGCAATGAGATTACAATGTTCTCAAGCAATTTAAATCTCCCTCTGATCAAACAGAAAGAGCATAGGTATAAGTGAAAATATAATTTACTTTAAAATGTGATAATGTATTGTCTGTCTTAGGAAATTATATGACATCTATTGATATATTTTCTGACTTACGTAGCGTCACATCAACGCCTGTTAGTATTAACCATAACACAAAACTGTGAAATCATGATGTGCAGAATTCACTGCTACGATGCCAGTATCTCCATTCTCTTCTTGTACAGTTTTGCAAGGTTATCTGTAACACACCTCACCTCTATTTTTAATACAACAAAAATGTTGAGACATGAGAGGTGAAGATACGCAGGTTATTGCAAAATAGTTCATTCTAAATATCAGCCTATCTTTCTGACAATGGATAAAATACCTTCCATGAGGAGTAACAAAGTTCCCACTTAGTCACTAAGCTCAGAAATACGTGACCTGCCTGATCACAAAAATTCCCACTACTTCACAGAGAATAACACCAGTTCTCTTGAATAATTAACTGCAGAACTGCTCCCAGCAGAAAGCATAGGCCAGACTGGGCCAGCTTTTTCTTTTTTCTAACCTATACAGTCCTCCAGATGCATCCATTAATCCCTGTACGCTTTACATAACCTTGTGCCCTGAGTTCCAGGTTACAAAATCATCACTTTGGAAGACCTACAGCCCTGCCATTCTAAATATTTGGATTTTGAATAATTAAATTTAAATTACTTATTTTAAAATTTAATAAAACTGTGATGATAATCAGAAGTACCATATAGTACCCACTAGTGACCTGGACTCAAGCGTTTTAGCTTAGTGCAATATAAGGGAACTGAATCTAAGCAGCATGTGGAAGATCTTCGTGTACCACTGGGCTAGGAGACCATTCCTTGAAGGAGAATCACTTGTAAGTAAAGATGCAGTTTTGTTGCTGCATCTGCTTGATGCTGTCATTCACTTGGGGTTTTTTTTGCCTGACAGGAGCAGGGGAATTATGATCTGACACTATGAAGAAGAAAGGGACTAGATTAATGGCTCTTCATCGTGCGCAGATTTAGGAATTGTCTGCAAGTCTGTCACCCAGTGAAAACACCTATTAAAACAAATGGGAAAGGGAAAAATTAAGTGCAAACGGTACTGCAGTACTGTGTGCTGATCTTGCTGTATGTTCATATCCAGTTGTTTCCCAACAAATGCACAGCATCAGCCCTATTTACAGCACCAGCTTTCCAGCAGTCCACATGACTGTGATATACAGTTAATAATCCTGTGCTTACGTTAAATAATTTTCTTCATTCTGACATGAAAATATTATTTATTTTCTTCCACTACTTTAGGGGAGTAATTCACAGTACTACATTAAAAATATTATGTACAATCAAAATATTAAATGGAAAAAAATAATCCCCCTTTAAAAAAAACACATCTATCTTCCTTATCTAATAGTCCCTGCAAGACTAGGAAAGAATAAGTCCCTTCATATAAGAATAGGGACCTAAGTTACAATGAAAAGAGTTAATACGAAAAAAACCCCACATCTTTTACAATTAAAGAAAACAACACAAAATATTGATGAGGAAGACTTGGAATGACATCAGTATTTANATTTGCATGTCTGCACTTTATGCCACTGAATTACATACCTGCAAACCCCCCCAAATTAATAAACGTTATATGAGCAAAAAGGCTTCCCTTGAGAAAAAGAAGGTTAGTAAGTTGAAAATGCAGCATGGTTCCTACGATAGACTCATTTAAATATGGTATGTGTAGTGCAGTGAAATCAGGCAGATAGAGCTTAATTTCCTTACACTGTATTTTTCTTATTATTAAATGTTTTGACTGTCCCTATCCCAGAAACAGCCCTCTTTTCAGGAGCTGCCCTACTTTAGGCACAATACACATAGGTGACTCTCCTGAAAACCAAGACTGCTTAGATTACCTAAATTCGTTGCTATAAATGAACAGATCAAATATCAGCTGAAACTTCTTCTGAGTTAGTCTTTCTGGGGTTTATTTGCACAGTATCCTTCCATCTATTCTCTTTCATAGTCAGGCTAGCAATAAGTAATGCACCTTTTTGGCCTGGCAGCAATGGTGACTCATTGGAATAATTTTGCATGGCCCACAAAACACAGCAAAAATCACCTCACAGCAAACATCTCAGAAACCTTCATGGATATTTTTATGGAAACGTTATGGAAACAAAAAGATAAGGTTTGTCAGTAACTGAAACCGTGTTACAGGCTATGGTTTAAAAAGACTGACTACAACAATGAGAGTAAAGCTCAGGAGAGTTTAAAACAAACAAACAAACAAACAAACAAACCACCAAACAGAAATATACCCCAAACAAACAAACAAACAAAAAAAAACAAACCAGAACTCTCTAAGAATCTACTCATAATAAGTTTAGGCAGCAAATAAAAAACAGAAAATGGGATATAAATGAAGTTTGTGTCTCACAATCAAAGCTGCAGGGAACAGTTTACCAGAAATTCCAAGTCTGGTGATTAAGCCCCTAAAGGCTCACTTGTAAAAGCCTGAAAACTGACTGGCATTTTCCCATCAGGCAGGGGATAAAAAAGCAAACCTGAGAGTTGCCAATATTTATCTTTCTACATTTAGAGACTGTGGTTTTTATCTGTGGAAGAAACCAGCTGGGGAGGGAAGAGGCAGAAAGACTTTTTGAAACCAGAACACTTTACAGTTCCATTTTTTTCCCCACAGAGACTTCCCTGCTGACATTAATTAAAATTTCTTTAAGTTATGCACTTGGAGACTTTGTTTTCTTTTCATTCTTAAATACCTTATTCACCATGTGACAGATTCTGTTCTGGCTGGTACATTAAATGTTGCAGGACAGGGAGAAAAATCTTACAGGACAATGTTCTAGCCAGGGGTCCAAGCACATGGGTAGGAGCATAAACTGAAAGTTGGGTGACAACATAAAAGATTCAAATATTCAGCCATGAAATGGCTGAAAAATATTGCACGGACAGACAATTATTGCTGAATTTCTCATAGTTCAGGGGTGACACCTGAAGGAACTGTACAGTGCACCCAAGCAACAACTACAAGGCACCCGGGCATCAGCTTCACCATCTTCAGGACATGCTTCAAAAAGAAAGGGCTATAACACATAAGATGTAGCACATCCTACTGTAACAGGTTAAAACACTACTACCCCAGACATCCCTCCTGCTTCTCTGCACTCTCACACAGTAGCATTACAAGAATAGTACAAGAACAGTACTTGCATAAATAACTAAATATCCCTAATCTACACCACGTCAGCTATTCTTCACAGATCAATACTGCAGGCTGTTCTACACCAGCCACTCCCCACTGACCTAGCCACCCCTACACGATGACTGGTAGTAATATCAAGCCCTCCTATTCTAGATTTCATGCACTGATTTTTTTTTTTTATTGTTGTTACACTACTGATTGAAAAAATATGAACTTTCAGCTTAGGCGACAAAGTTTCCTATCTACTTGGTGGGATTTCTGGTTAGAAAAAAACAGATGACTCTGTGTGCTGACCACCAAGAGTTTAGACTGGTGATGAGAGCAGCTTAAACAGATCATGAGCTGAGGGCTGTTTGGGATAATTATTTTTAAAAATAATTTTAAAAAATCCGATGTGTCTACAAGTTTCACAAGTCTGCAGAACTTGGCAGAAAATCCTGTGAGAAAATGTTAGTACTGCCAGTGTTTCATACTTTCCATTAGATTCTGAACACAGAGTATCTCCTTACGCAGTAGTACTGAGATACAGATAGTTCTTACACAGATAGTTCCTACAGGAATCTGCAGACATGGAGTTTATGCAAAAGATAATGTAATGCAACTTTTTCACAAGACTGGATAAACAAGGATATCTCACATTTCATAACTGGGTTTGCCTTCTTAAGTGTTAAAAACAAGGCCAAAATATGAAAAAAAAGGAAATAACTTTTTTTTTTATTAGTGGGGGAACTTTAGCAGGACTAACTTAAGACTTATCGGCACCGTAGCAATCCACAGCTACAGCAAGATCCAGATGAGCAAAATAAAGTTGGGTGAGCAGCATAAAGCCATCGCAGCACAGTGCAAGCAACTCCTCTAATGACAGGAGAGTTGCTATTCAATGTGTTGATCTGAGTTGTCTAATCTAGTGATTTGGTTACAATTCTTCTACAAAAAGTTAAAACATCTGTAACCTCAGTAGAAGCTAGTGACTAGTCCTTTGATCTATGCCCCAAAACATCTTTATTTTCCTATGTATGTCTTAAAAGCTCTTTTTTTTTTGGTAAGTCTCAGTAGAATTATTGTACTGAAGTTAAAAAAATGCATATGCCAGACAATATTACATAAGGGTCCAATCAGTTGCACTGCAGAGTCACAGTGCTTATGAAAAGCCATGTAAGAAAATCTACACAAGGAATTTACTATAAGAGATGCTAAACACGTATTATTTTATTCCAAAAAAATTTTCAGGTTTTAAACCGAAAAACAAGTTTGATGTTAAATGTTTCAGCAGGTTGAAAATATTGGGAACTGTAGTCTGAAACTTTGCTATAAGCTGCTTTTGTTATCAAAAAATCAAATCAGCATTATTTGCAAGGGAAAAAAGTTGTGTTGAGAAGTCTTAACAAGCTTTAGTGAAACTGTGGCACTGATGGGAAAAAAATTCATGAAAATTTAAATCAGGGAGATATTAATATAATATTAATGTCAACTATATTGTCTTAACCAGAGACAGATCTCCCAAGGTTAGTCTTTGCTTCAAATTGGGCAGAGTGGAGATTTGAATCTGCGTCTTTTACATCCGAATTGGGTATTGTTGCTCATTTCTATCAGCAATTAGAGAAGCAGGGTGGGGGCAGTGCTGTAAATGTTTATTATTCTGACAACAAATTGGATGGTGGACATAAATGAAAGACAAACTTTAATGAAAATTGTAAAGTTTTAAGTGAATGCACTAGCAGTTTCTGAAAATTTTACACTGATCATAGAGTATTAAGGCTGGAAAAGACCCCAAGGATCATCAAGCCCAACCTAACACCACCTAACTCACTAAACCATGTCCCTAAGCACCGCATCTACATGTTTCTTGAACACCTCCAGGGATGGCGACTCCACCATTTCCCTGGGCAGCCTGTTCCAATGCCTGATCACTCTTTCAGTGAAGAAATTTTTCCTAATATCCAGCCTAAACCTTCCCTGGTGTACCTTGAGGCCATTTCCTCTTATCCTATCACTTCTTACTTTAGAGAACGGGCCAGCACCCACCTCACTACAACCTCTTTCAGGTAGCTGTAGAGAGTGATAAGGTCTCCTCTCAGCCTCCTCCTCTGTAGACTAAACAACCCCAGCTCCCTCAGCTGCTCCTAGTAAGACCTGTGCTCCAGACCCNTAAATGATGGAGAGTGTCTTGGCAAGCTCCCCTGCCAGCTCCCTCAGTACTCTCGGGTGGATCCCATCTGGCCCCATAGACTTGTGTGTGTCCAGGTGGCGCAGCAGGACATTAACTGCTTCCTCCTGAATTGTGGGAAGGTTATTCTGCTCTTTGTCCCTGTCTGCCAGCTCAGGGAGTTGAATACCCTGAGAATAACTAGTCTGACTATAGAAGACTGAGGCAAAGATGGCATTAAGCACCTCGGCCTTTTCCTTGTCCTTGGTGATAGTGTTCTCTCCTTATTTTTGCAAAAGATTCTGTCACAGTTCAGAAAATAATTCACAGTTTCGGACAAAAGACTAAGCAACTTGATGGCATTTTTTGTCTACTGAGTTTAATCTGTATTTTCAGTCAGATTGAATAGAAGAAAACAGTTTAGATGGAAAAACTAAAGTTATAGATTCATTCTTCTGCAGTCTGCCACTCTTGTAACTCATGCCAGTTCAGTCACTGGAAAACTCTCCCAAATCATTGCTATTTTCCTGAATCCTTCAATCAAAGGCCACTTTGCATGCAGCATGCTCACAAATAATGATGGCTGGGTATCAGCATGCTATGTTAACAGCATACTATATTCCATTATTCTATATATTACTTTTTCCTTACTAAAAATAGATGTCTGAAATTCCTGTTCTGTACCAAAGTGGAACCAAACACAACTTGGTTAATGTGTTACCATACACAATGACACCACCACCACAGTAATGAGCATGTAACACAGTGATTAAGGTTTCTCTTATTGTTCTTTGAAGTATACTTTGATCAAACCACCACAGATGAGTGCTACTCTGCCCTACTTTACAACATGTCAACTGGAAAGAAAATTTTCCACTTACTGTTAAAGGTGTCTGAACAGAGCTCACTAGAAACTGCCTGAAGAGACATACTTCATCTGATGGCAAAGTTTTTGATTACTAATTATGTGGCTGTAAATTCTAAACACGAATCCAGCCTAAAGTCTGCTGAAGTATACTCCTAATTGGTCAATACTTAATCACTTAATACATGTTGGACTTTATGATCCTTGAGGTCTTTTCCAACCTTAATGATTCTATGATTATTTCACATTCCCATAGAATCATGGCATTATCAATAATATGCATGAACTGAAAAGGATTAAAGGCAGAATGTACTATGCCCTTTAAAGTCTCAAAGTATTGTTGTGCTGTTATATCTATCCAGACAGTGAGGTGTGTTTTGACAGAAGGTAAACACAGTGACATGTGCTTTCCTCCAAAGTACTACCAACCATTAATTAAAATGGAGTTTTGCCTATCAAAATATGTAGAAAATCCAGATTGAATTCTATGAACTACAATTGATTATGATTTGGGTATGTCAAAACCTCATCATGCCTTTTGGCAGACAGCTGTTGGAGGGTTCAGTCATACCTCTTTAGAGGTGTGTACTGATATTTAGTTAATTAATATCTTAATATTTTTATAAAGCATTACAAAATTTCATGAACAAAAGATATCAGATTAACTGTATTTTTTAATTTATTCTGCAACCTTTCAGGTATGCAAAAAGCATCACTGAAAGGCAGAAAAAAAAACTTTAAAATAAATTTACATACTAAAAAAACATTTTCTTCATCTATTGTCTCAATAAAATGGAGAATGTCTAACTATGTCATCAAATTAAGCTATCTTCCACACAGGTTTTTGTTTCACAGTTAGTATCACATATGTCATAATGCCCAAGAACTGCTCAGCTACCAGCATGTAATATTCTTATCAGGCACAGGCTCCTCTGTGAAAACAGGAAATCAGTTTTTCCTTGGTATAACAATGTTAACTGTTACATCTGATTTTTCTAGTACCTTTTCTACAAATAAATCAGGCTATAATTTACTGGTACAACATAACTGCAAGTGGGCATGTAATCCCCAATTGGAAATACTCAGCAGAAAGAGAGTAAATAAAACAAAGTTTAAAGTATCTTTTGTTGAGACATTTAAACAAAAAAGTAGCAAACATACTACTTGTATTTTGTATTTATTAATCAAACACTGGCTTTACTAGCTGCAGAAGGAATTTTTTTTTTTTCAGTTGTCAAGTATCTATGACCTCTATCGAAAGGCCTTGGGAATTTTGGGGCAATTTCACTAGCTATTAGTTTTTAAATGCTTATGAATCTGTGAGAGAATGACAGAAGAGAAAAACTGAGTGGAAAGCTGCAAAGAACCATCACACGAAGTCTGAACTGGGAGTACAATCCCTAGATTCAGTAGGAAGATTTCTAGGCTGAATAACGGGTAAGGAATTGGAGCTGAGAGACAAAAAAAGCAGGAGGGAGAAAAAACAGCTACAATTAATTTAATTTCTAGCAGTGTAGATTCTCTGTGAATTAATTGCGTAGGTTTATCCTCTTGTTTAATTTCAGCCAAGTCAGTAAGAAAAAAACCCAGATTGTCACCAAATTAATTATGTTACAATCTATCTAAATTGGAAAGCATCTCACCCTGTAGAGATCAATCTCAGGTTTGAAAAACTGATTACTTTCACCAAGTACTTTTCTAAATTACTGCCCCCCACATCCCCAATCTAGTCACATTGACGTGCCACAAAGTTAAGAAATTAATCTCTGGGTGTTAACCTCTTAAGTGGTAAAAAATTCCAACAGGTAAAAGGGAATCAATATTTTTTTGACTGCATACATGCAACTTCAGTAAAAACAACTTGTTTATATCTGTTAGCACATAGTGCAGAACTCAGCTGACATAACAAGCAAAAACCCACCAAGCTTCTCATGCAAACGAGATCACTATGATAATCATAACACAAATGGGACAAAAGCTGGAGATATCGTGAAGATGGCTATTTTGTGATTTTGAAGATACTGTAAGAAAGTCTGGGTTTACTAGTTTCTATGTAAACTAGTTTTCAGTGGCAAAGCTGCTTCAGCAATTTGAAGCAGCAGTCCATTCTAGAGGGAAGCTAGACAGTGCACATTTATAAAAAGAAGAAAAAAGTTAAACAAAAAATCAGTTTTAAAAAGAAGTCTAAAACTAATTCTAAACTTCCAATGTGTACAGATGAATACTGAGAAGATTAAATAAATATATAAGTAAAATCAAGGAAACATTTCAATAATGTTCCCAAATCATTTATTTTTGACCAGCTGTTTCTCTACATTTCACAGTCCTGTAGTTTGTAATTCACATTCAAAGAGCATTTTATGAGAGGTTTTGGGGGTTTACTACACAGTTGCCAGTGAGATGTTGAGTAAATTAGGCAATCTCCCAGTTGAAATCAAACACAAATTACACAAGACATCAGTTGCAGAAAGCAGTTATTGAGACCCCCCACATGATTGGAGTTGATTCGGCAGAAGTTTTTTCAGTACAGTCAATGGAGTTTCAAATATTCCACAACTCAAAGGGTCAAGCCTCATCTTTGCAGAGCCTAACTTTTCCCTGTACATCACACTCATGGAAAAACAGCACTGCAATTGGAGTAACACAACAGAAAAAAGGAAGAGGACATAACTAAGATTAGTCAACACATTGTGTTCATATACAAATTTTCTTCAGTAATCTACATCCATTTGCTTAATTCTTAATTTTTAAGAACTGCACTAAGTAGAAGTGGAGCAAAATGTCTGTTTTGTGAAGGCCACAGTCAAATCTAATTTCACGTGCAAGACCTTATATGAGTTTATCTCCAGTACAGTCTACAGGAAGTGATACGAAGGTCTTTGCTCCTCTTTGTTCACATTCCTACTGTATCACCACTTGTTTTGTGGAAATCAGCTGCCAATTAGATGGTTTGAGAAATAATTCCCAGCTAATGCAACTGCGATAGCTATCAGACGATACTTGTGTTCCCCATTAGCAGGGCTTAACTTTCTCTCCAGATCTTTATAGGTAAAAAATAAACAGCATGATAGTCTAAAAAAATTGCAACATATCAACCCAATCATCTGTTTCTAAATAGTGAGGTAACATTGCCCTTCTTCTGCAAAGCCTTTTCTATTCCTTCTACTGTGGTAGGTAGGATTAGGCTAGAGCGCAGTTTACACTAGTATTTCTGGTCTTTCAAACATAATAACCAATCCTAGGAATTACGTAGGCCCAATTTTTAAAAAATTTTAATTACACTGTAACTCTCTATAGAGCTGACCTGTAATTATACCAACATGGTTTTGAAGCATGAAGTCCTGAGTTTTTAACACATATAGGATAGCACCATATGTTTGCAGGCCTTTTTCCTCTAACCATAGAATTGGTTTCTCAGGGAAGATAAATTTGGTCCTGTGTAAATTAAATTAAGAGGTTGTGGCGGGTTGGCCCTTGGCTGGAGGCCAAACCAAACACACCTGCTCACACAGTCCCTGCCCCCACCCAATCCTGGGGAGAGAATTAAAGAGGTAAATGGCAAAGAGGACTCGTGGGTTGAGATAAGGACAATTTAATAACTAAACTACAATGATATTGGAAATAATACTATATACAAATATGCAATGTGATACACAGTGATACTGCCCCTTCCCACCTGATGACCAAAGGCCCAGCCCACTCCCAGCCAA
>VZTO01001614.1:0-61306 GCA_013400615.1 Syrrhaptes paradoxus
CTCTTATTTTCTTACTGTTTCCCCTCAGATTTCCCTTATTATTTCCTTATGAGATATGAAACAGTGGTGTTCCAACACTAATCTGTCAGATAAACTTGGAGACTCTTGAGATGTTATTGTCCAAGGATCACGGGCATCTCAACCTTTTCCCTCTAGCTCCCAACCAACAGGGTCAACTTTTCTGGTTACACAGACCACCAACTAACTTCATTTTTTCCCCCTCCCAGACTGCAAAGGGCTGAGCGAGCCCGGGAAGGTGAAGAACATGCGCTTCCAGGTCCAAGTCAACCTGGAGGACTACATCAACGATCGGCAGTACGACTCCCGCGGCCGGTTCAGCGACATCCTCCTCCTGCTGCCGCCCTTGCAGAGCATCACCTGGCAGATGATCGAGCAAGTCCAGTTCGTGAAGCTCTTCGGCGTGGCCAGGATCGACAGCTTGCTGCAGGAGATGCTGCTGGGAGGTACGAACCCTGCTGAGAAAGGACAGCAAGGCTGTTTTATTTCAAAGGCATTAAAGGGTTTTGTGTCTGGGTTTGTGTCTTTCTCTGGAGGATACAGAGAGAACTTGGTCTTGGGAGGAGGGAGGTGAAGGCTGAGGTTCAGTTGTAGCTTAACCATGAGTCCTTCTTGCTTCAGGCCAGTCCCCAAGCCGTTTATTTCTGAAAATCTGCCCCAGCAACATTTTTTATAGAAATGGGTACACCCTGTGGTGCTTCACACCAGCGGGGCACTCAACTTTTGGGCAACCCACCAAACTGATGCAGATTGCAAGAAGGCAGCGCATTTTTTGTTATCAGTGTGCAAAAGTTATAACTATATGGGCAACCCTGATAAGAGCAGCAGCTGGGACACACATGGAGCCAGAGGAACAGGGCAGTTGGTTATTACCTGGAACTCCAGCCGTCCAGGGAGGTTGTCCCTAGACAGCAAGAAGGCTGAGAGCAAAGAGGACAGTGCAGCAAAAAGGAAGCAAAGATGAGCCAGGACATGAACTCCCACCCACAGAGGTCCTCCACATTCTCTGAAAAAATAATAAAAAAAAGAAACTTGGCCCAGAGCATCTGTCTTCTCGCTAACTATGCAAAGAATTATGTCTTTTCCCACTTCCCCTGCAGGAACCACCATTGATCTCCAGTACCAGTCAGGACCTCCCAACATCAACCTGGAACCGCTGCCAGGACACGTCCTCCCGAGCAACATGAGCTCCGTGATTCACACCGCTCCAGACCGTACGTGGCCGTTTCTATGCTGGTAGTGTCACTGCAACGAAGGGACTGGGCAGGAAAAGCAGTTAAGAAAGAGACCTTTAGGTTTATTTAGTATTTATTTATTATTTATTATTATTGAGCAGCCTGGTCTAGTGGGAGGTGTCCCTGCCCATAGCAGGGGAGGATGCAACTCGATGATCTTTCAGGTCCCTTCCAACCCAAACCATCCTGTGATTCTATCATTCCATTATTCTGTGATTATAGATTTAAGCACAATACTCGCATCATTCCCAGCCTCCCCCTTGCTGACTCCTTTACTCTGCAGCCTGAAAAAAATGCTTCTAAAAGAGAAGTTAAAAAACAACAACAAAAAAAAAGAGCTCAAGATGGGTGACAGTATGTTTCCACGAACGCGGGCAGCACTGGGAAACACCACAGAGCAGCACACGCTGGTATTAGTGGCGAGAGTTTCTCTATGTAAAGCGTCTTGGTTGCTGCCAGCCAGCACACGACACGACCTGAATACAAGACCTTCAACCACTCTGGGCACTTTTGCTAGACAAGGGCTTTTTGTTAGGAGTTTATCCACTGTGGCAGCACACGGACCGTGCTATTGAAAAAAAAAGCAGAACATGCACTGTTATTTAACAGCCGTGTGATTGCGATATCCTACGCATACAGTCTCCTTCTGCCAGTTATGATCATACACCTCTTGTAGCATATTTTGCTGTTCCTCAGCCGTATAAATGTTGGAATAATGTATTTAATTTTTTTTTTAATTTTTTATTTTAAGCCACCTTGCAGCAAGGGACATTAGAGAGATGCTGTGCTCTGTAAATGAAGCACAGTGGCCAGGAGGTTGAGCTCTCCTTTTACGAGGAGAGGAAGGATTAAAAGCCGTAGGGAGCACTTCCCAAGTGCAAAACACCGAGAAGAGCAGGTCCACGCCTATCAGCCCACCCTGCACCTCACCACAGACCAGGAAGACAGAATATATCTGAACATGGAACATGCCCGAATTGGGGATGGATCCCCCTGTCCCACCCCCCCCCCCAGGCTCCTGTCCATCAAACAACATCCAGGTCCCTGTTAATTCTGTTTCTTGTCTCTCCTACAGCATCTCCTCACACATCCCTTCCATCTCCTTCGGCAAGCACAGGCAGCGAAGACTATAAACTAGGCTCTAGCGCAGGACCCAACGCCGTCGCGCAGCTCCTGCCGCAGCCGGTGATACCCAAGCAGGAGATTTTATAGGGAGAGGTGGAAGGAGAAGCTGGGAGCAATGTGGAAACCCTGCCGAAAGTGAACCCGGGCCCTTTCTCTTTGCAGAGGCAAAGCACAGCAACCCCCCGCCTGTAGCCGCATCTGCCGGTCACACTCTTTCCCGTCCGTGAGCCGAGCATCACGTACCAGACGGCATCGGGAGCCTCGCCACGGGTCTGCCCACCACCATCACCCCCATTTCACAAGAGATTGGGGTTCATGCTCTTTTCACTAGGACCAAGACTGTACGTGGCTGCATTTGCTCTCACCTTGCTTGGTGTGATCACGACCCTTCTGAAGCCTTCGGCCGCTGTCTTCATAAAACCAAACACCTTACGCAGCTCCTGGTAACTGTTAACGAGCGCAGCGTGTCTCGAATTGTCAGTAGGACAATTTATTCCCATTAAAAATTTAATTGCAGTCCCATTTCTCCTGCTGCATGTGAAGCTTTAGGAAGAATATCTTCCTAACCCTCAGCAGGGCAAAGCTTTCGTCTTCCGCACAGACGTGTCTTGCTCCGCAGAGCTAACGCATAATGCTGGTCAGTTGTTATTTGGGGTCAGGAATGGCAACATTTTGCTATTTTTTTGTAATTTCCAGTATATCTAGAGTCCAGCTGTGAGGCATTTGTGCACGTCTTGTCTGCACATCAAAGACAGCTCCAAGACGGCAGCAAGGATCGCTCCATCAGAGCGTGGCGGCTGGGACCGGTGAAACCCACACCGGGCAGGGAGCTCGAGAAGCTGCTTGACATCTGCAAACTTTTCCTGCAAACTTACCTGGATCATCAAAGTCATAACAAAAATGCCAATACAACCTTTTCCCAATACACAGATATGATTTTGCTGTATTTTTATGTACTTTTGTAATATCTGCAACCTAAACGTCAAATCTCTAAATCAGCAAAAAAAAAAAAAAAATAAGGGAGAGGCAGGTCTCCTGCAAAGCATGTATTTTGAAAAATGTATTTCAGACATAAAGGGTGTTCTGCACTAAACTTTATCATCAGCAGGTTGACCAACTATTAACCATGTTACAACTGCTTAAATGATCCCAAGACATGACTGCACCCCCTCAGACTTCCCCAAAGCGCTGTCTCTGGGGTGCGGTGTGTATTTGCATGAGCAGAACGGAATTAGAAAGCAGACTGCTGGACTTCTCCAGAATATATGCTCATCTGCAAAAGCCCGATGATCTCCATCAGACAGCTCGAGGGGTTACGGCCGTGCTGAGCCGTAGGACAGGCTGGGGAATTCTTAGTTCTGCCACGTCGCCCAAATCTGTCAACCTCCGGGCAGCCCTGTTCAAGGCAAAAATGAGATGCCGGGTTTGTGAGGCTCATGAAGCACTTTGAGATCCTCGGCTGGAGGACACTCTGAAATGGGATCTTATTGATTGAAAGAGAAGCTGGGAAGAGCATCTGAACCTTCATCAAAAGAGGAATTCTTCCTTCTCAGGCCACCTTCCATTCGCCCGGGAGATATTTCAGAGTCACCCTTCTACAGCACAAGGGAAATGTGAAAACCATTGAGGACGGGGTTGAATTTCACCGAGGATGACGATGGTTTATTTTTCTGCTGTCTATGATGAATTTGATCTGACATTCTATGCTGATAACTTTGATTCGAAACGGCCAGATCTGGAAACCAGGTTGTACGGCAAGCGTTCCCACTGCATGACAGATGCAACTGCAACCCAACATTGCTGCCAGCTCCTCCATCAAGTAGATCACATTACTTTTCTAGAAATTAAATGTACATTTATACTCATTAATGGTAAGAAAATAAATCTATGGGGGAAATAAATTCCATATTCTCATATTTTATATGTACAGTTTGCCTTTTTTCTTTAATTCAAAACCAAGTTTTCAAGTTTCTCTCTTGATTTCTCCAATGAAAATACCATACGATCTATTTTTTCATAGAAAAGAATGACCTATGGCTGCATAGTCCAGCTTTCGCTTGAGACTGATGTAATAAACAATCTAAGATATGAGAGAAGAAAATAGAATTGTCCAGGAATAAGTAGATAGTAGATTCAGCCTTCAGCTGGTTAAGATTTACAACAGAATAATTTACCCCCCTTACAAGGGGGCTGGATTAAGGGCCAGAATAGATTCATAGCAAAAATCTTTCTGGCTTCCCTGTCCAACCCCCCTCCAAATTAAACCAATATTCTTATCCAAACATACTTTGAAGTGACAATTTCATTAGATTTCTGCTTTATTGGAATCGTGATTTTGTTACCAAAAGAGGTTCAAAGAGAGCATTTAAAAATATTTTTCTGGCAATAAGTCAGTTTCATAACATGAATCGTGCACCTCTGATAATAAAGTTTTTAGCTATAAGTTATCCATTTCCTTAACAATTATAACATTTGGCTTTCCTAACATCAAATCTAAGTCTTATTCTAACTTTATCCTGCACTACAGTATTAAGAGAAACTGCAGAAATATTTCAGAGGTGCAAAGTTTCACTTCTCTGAATGCTTCAATGCACGCTGACTATTTTCCAGAGCTCTGACTTGGACACGATGAGAGTCGTTAGCACTACAGAAGTACAGTCAGGACATACTGCAAAAATGCAATGACAGTATTTCTCCCTGAAGGAATTCAGAACACACACACACACAAAAAGAATTAATAAGCAAAAAAAAAAATCCAAACCAATCTCATCAATCAAGAAGCACCAATCCATATTGAACCACAAAGTACGTTGCAGGTACTGGTCAGAGTAGTAACGCTTTAAAAACATACAGAATTGTAATGTCGGTGCATTTCATTTTAGTGTTATTAACAGATTCAAGAATCTGTTTTTTTACAGTCCAATTTCTGCCTTTCAAAACCTCTTATGCCACCTTCTTTCTCCAACAGCACTGCACAGTGCCAATAGAAAGAAGTGAGAGCATTCATAGAACATTTCCACACAGGCTACGCGTAAAGAAGCCTATAAATGCATTCTCACTCGCCACTGTTGCAGTCTGCGTTCAGAAAGGGTTCATGAAACAACCTGACATGACTACTAGAAATTAAACAATAAAATAAAAAGGAGATAAATTAGCAGGCTCCATCTGCAGAGATGTCTGTTCCATCTGGAGAGTAAACAAGCCCTTCCCTAAAACACATGTAAATACAGCACAGCCTCACTGTTGTGGCACACAAACATCACCAGATCATTAACCTGCTGAAAAACACAAGCAGCAGTGGCACAAAGCTTATATGAGCTGGTTTTTTCCATAGCAACAGCAGCTTACAAAACATTATACCCAGGAAAGGTATCCAAGTATCTTTTAGAATTGTTACAAATGGGAAATAAACCACTGGCAGTCTCTCCATCCTTTGCAAACCTCCTTTCCTCCTCACCCACACCCTTGCCGGGTCAGTTCTTCTGCGGACAGCTGCCTGAACCGCTGCTTTCTCTGCTGCATACCTGGCTGGTTTTGTATACAGAGCTACAGAATGAGTGGAAAAAGGCAACATTTGTGCAGAGGAACTAGGGACTCCAGAGCTGTGTTTTACACCAACACCTCGAAGGTGCAAAGCCTGAGATGCTCTGTTAAGTTTTCAAATAGGAGTATTCACCGTGTGTTTTCCTTAGACCTTAGACAGATACTAAACATTAAAGCAGTTACACCAGAGGATGCAGAAAAGGAAATGCCTAAGAACAGCGAGGCAGTCAGCATAGCTTAAAATCCTTAATAAACAGAGTAGAATCCTTAATTTGGAGCAGTAGCATCTGTTACTTGGTACATATGTACATTTAAATTACAAGCCAAAGGACACAAGAGCATTCTCCCGAAGATGTTGCAAATTTGTGAATATGCATGTATATGTGCAAAAAAGTGACATAGAGAGAGTAGGAATTAATCAACTTTAAGACTTCATTACTTTATTTTTTTTACATTAAAAAAATTACAACATAACCAGGGTTTGAAAAACCAAGTAAACCTGATTTCACACACGCACACACTTGCTAAGTCACAGGGTTCAACCGCTTGAAGTGATATTTTCTGATTTTCATCAGGATATTTTAATCAAACAATATACACATGAAGAGCCTCATGACAAAGCCAGACACATTTTTTTTTTTCCAGTCTTAAGATGTGCAACTGAATACGCAAAGATTCTTGTGGAACTTCCAACTTTCCCCTCAGTTACACGAGACATAGTTTTGTTCATTTGACTGCGATTTCACAGGATGCGTCCGCCTAGAGATACTCCAGGGTTACACATCATCTTCCCCAAGCAAAGTGAACATATTACAAAGTATTGCACAGTTTTGTTCGCAGGGCCGTAGATAATAAGTGGATTCCTTAGTAATTTCACCCACCCCACGGTGTAAAACCTGATGAAGCTGGAAACGAGATGCCACAAACGGCTACAAAGAAATGGAGAAGCAGGTCACCGAAAAAAAGTATAGCTTCTGTAGTACGTAAACTTTATAATGTAAGATTCTCCAGCATACTGAACTGCTTGAGGTGGGACAGATCCTCAGTGCTACTGGCAAAGCAAAAGCAAGAACAGGACAATTTTAAGGCAAGTCCCAGAACAGGGAGTTACTTACTTTCTAGGCACGATTTTAAGCTATGCATCAAGGCTCCTGCTTTATCTTTTATATTGTCAGTAATTTATAGAACAGATTAACAATACTACAAAAAATAGTCTAAATGCAATTTTTAAAGAATCCACTTTTAGCTGAATTTCACTACTTGCAGCTTTTATTTCATTACTTGCAGATTTATAAACATTTCTTAGCACTACAGCTGTTTGTCAGACCCACATAAAGCAGTTCTAGATCTATATTGCTCTCATTTCTTGAAAGTATTTTTGGTTGGACACCAGTTAATTTCAAAATAATTCCTTTCTACATTTAAGATCTGCTGCACTTGAGAAAGAGGCAACCTCATTCCTTTGCCATCTTTGTTCAAGGGATCATTAAGTTAACAGCTTTCCTTCTACAAAAAGTCTGAACAATGAAAAAGGGGCAGAGCAAGACTTTACAAAGACAACTGTTTTCAGTCAATTAACACCAATCATTTTAATCTCACACAGGAGGACACAGTCACTGGTCCCATTTACCCCTGCAGGAGGACAGATACAATCCTCCAACACCTGCACTGCAGTTCCTCCAAAATCAATGCATTAAGAATCAGAGATGCATATCCGAGGGCAGAATTTGGCCCACAGCCACTAGTTAAAAGTGTTTTTTACTGAATATTTAGAAGTTACCTAACGCCATATGAGATTAACACTGCCAAACACGAGACATGCTTTTGTGAGCCTGGAAGACATTCGGCAGGGGTGTAACAGTGCCTCTGATGTGTTACGCTGTTGTGTGCACCAGTCTTTAAATCGCTTGCATATGAGGAATGTGTGCCTGAAGTGGGACACAAGAGTACAGCTCTGTTAATTAGGATAAACTGAAATATAAATTAAAACGGAACAAACCACTATTCCCTGAAAACTGGATTTAGAAGGCTACGTCTCATTTGAGATCAACTTTCACCATAATGCTTCTCCTTATGATTGACAACTGCACCTAAGTATATACTTTTTATAAAAACACACAGGTAATTCCCCAAACATTTATCAAATAAACAGGGTTTAACAAAAATGGATAATTAATCTCATAAAATAAATTACAGTAGCATGACATTTGGCTTCTTTAGTGTGACCACGTGCTTTTCCTTTGTTATCCTGCTGTTAAGACCATAACAGATCCAGTTCACGTTAATGAGATGTCTGTGACAATAAACGTATAAAACTCTGCTTGCTACAAGCAAATGTCTGATATCGGTTTCACCTGGTCACAGATTAAATGTAGACAGCCTTCTGGCCCCAAATAAATATTATATAGTGCTCTTGCAAGTTCCAGCATAATTAGACTCAAACAGAAAACTCAGGTCCTCCTTTCTTTGCTCTCTGTAGAAGTCGTCTGATTCGAAATCCTGCAAAAGGATTGATCCACAGGAGTGAAGGCTGACCCCCAAAGACAGATTTCATTCCTTCCCAACGTAGTCTCCGCTCCCATGTTGGCTTTTCACTCTTCAGTCTTTCAATCTCCTGTATACAAACAGACATGCAGTGACACACTCTTAACTCCAAAGTTTAGTAAAGGCTAATAGCAGTTATCAAAGCTGATGACTATTTTACATTCTTTTAATGTATAGCTAGTGATCTGATTAGCTTTTTTCTGTTCTTTGTTTAGTAAGGAAGAAAGAAGAATGGCTGATTTAGCCACGGGGGTACAGGAAGGTTGGTCTGCCTCTCCCCCTGCCCCATCCCAAAATAACCAGAAAAGCCGATGTTAAAGGAGAGGAAGACACCTAGACTAGAAGCTGTTTACTCAGTTAATGAACCCAGGCAATAAGGCTTCCAAGAAGGCTCTTGTACTGCAATTACTGGAGCTACGCTTAGTCTCCCAAATGCATTCTTTTGATGACCATTTTTTGTACTTCCCACTAACGAAGGCTGGATATTTGCCAATTGTTTTTCACAGTTACTCTTCAGTACAGAAGTACACTTTTAAAGAGCCTTACAGGAGAAAATTCCGAACAGCCGCAAGATTCAAACTCCTTATGTTTCCAGTCAATTATCTGTCACACCCTCTCAAGGCTTAACAGATCTAAGGGCAAGGGAGCCAAGCACCCAAACCATGGTTATACTCTATTAGAGCATAGCAAAGTAGAGGAAAGTGTGAAGGGTTGATACAAGACAGCTAGTTAAAGTGTAAACCTGAGAAAAGCAGTCATTGCTCATGACACATGTCAGGAGTTTGTGATAGCTGAGAAGGGCACGTACAAACTGAAGTCAGAAGCTGTGTAATCTTTGTCACTGAAAACCTAATTGCAAATTTTATGTCAGAAAAGCAAATAATGCAAGAACTTCAGTTAGAAAGCAACCCCCAAGAAAGTATATCAATCCTTATAACTGTAGAAAATAAAAATGATTAACTATTTCAGGTTTGGGGTTTTCTCCAAAATAAGAGCCTCCCCTCACGCAAATAAAAAATCTGATCACATCTTCCTAGAATGATTGTTATAGCACACAAAAGTAGAGGTCCTTACCGTTTCATCATTGCATATTGAGTGGATTTGGGTGCCAAACATGACTGCAGTGAAAGTGAGAAACAGAAAACCCTCAAGGCACAAGAAGATCATCAGGATCACAGTTACAGGTGGGGAGAAGTCACTGCATTCTGTGAAAATGATGTTAAGTAGTTATTTTAAAAAAATCTATAGAGCACGTCCACACTGAGACATCCCCTCTTCAACAAACAGAAATAAAAGCTAAATATCTGATGCCTGAAACAACATTTCACATTTATAACAAACTTCTGATTTCTAGCAGTGCAGCAGCTTTATTTGCTGCCCAAGGAAATAAAGAATTTTAAGGAAATAACACATTTGGCTTCCTATAAAGCATACAGTACCGCATTACTGCAATCCTGCCTCAATATCTCAAAGATATCAAAGAAACGTTTGCACATGAGATGATTTAAGTACTCAGAACCGCACATATATAAAGATGTGAGCAGCTTAAGTTTCACGCATGTAAAATGATGCTGTAAAAACCATCACCATGTCAGCTTTCACCTGCTAGTTAATCCAGATGTTCCATTTTGCTACAATTGCTTTATTTTTTTTTAATTTCATTTTTTAATCATTTTAATTCAACATTTTCCAGACGCCCCTTTAAAAAGATTGAAGTCCTGTAATATTTCATACACAGGACAGAAGAAGGTAGAATGCTGTGACTTCTTCTTTCATATGACTTAACTATGAAAGTGAAGATTTTGCTTACCTGTCCACTGCCCTCGGACACAGGAGAAAAACTGAAACCCACACAGTATGAGTGCATGAGCTGAAATTAGGGCTATATACATCTGGAAATAAGAGAGAGTGCTTACTTTTGACTGCTGCCAGGTAGCAAACTATACATTCCTTTCAGCCAGCCTTCACCCCTGCAGTGAATATACTTCCCTATTTCATTTTTTAATTCAATACAATGATGTAAAACCAAATTCTAATTAAGTTTGAATCTAAAAATGTAGGCAACAATGAGAGCTTAAGCATTAGCTCCCTAAATCACAGAACCATTTCACTAATTGTTACTACATAAAACAGCAAAATTAAGATAGATAGTTTAAAATAACAGCACTTTACAAGATTAAAATGAGTAGAAATATCTTCCTGCTTGGAGAATATCTTGCTTAGAAGGAAAAAGAACCCATAACACAAAACAATTGTGACTTTAAGCCATTACTCACTAGTAAGTACAACCAAAATTGCTATAATCAAGGTAGATTCATACTGACAGCAAGCTGCTCTTGATTTTTGCTTACCGTAAACAGAACAAAAAATCTCTGATTTTTCTCTCCCACGCAATTATTCACCCACGGACAGTGGTGATCCATCTTTCGAATACATCGTTTGCAAATACTAAAGGAAAAGAAGAAAGACTTTTGTTGAGAAACAATACTTCGCATTTTAATGTAGAATAAGATGATGTGCTGAAATCTATTTTCTTGAAAAACTGCGAACAGTGATTTTACTAACATTTTATTTGCTTAATTAAAACTCAGCTTTTGCTTGTTATAAAACTGTGTAGATAAGATATTCTTCACATAAGAAAAACAGTATTGGTTTAAGAATCATTACACATCCAAACACACAGCCAAGCGAACCCAGTAACTTGTTTTAGACACTTGTGGCACAGAACGAGCAAAGCTTCAGGTCTTTCTACATTCAGTACAAAAAAATATATATGCAGGTCCATCTGCAGCTAAAGATGAACAGCTATACAAGAGAAACAGAAGTTGCAAACACACAAAGTTCTTCCATAAATCAATGGCTCAAGTAATGCTGACATTTCATTTTTCTAGCTTTGTATTTGATAGCCACACACTCAAAGTGTTTCAGATTTTCTTGCATAACTTGCAAAATATTAAGCATTTTCATTTCAGCAGTTATGAAGCCAAATAAGCCTAAAACATGCAGACACTATTACTCAAAATCCTTTGTTTTCAATGCACATTTATTTATGTATGATACCTATGAGTGCTGCAGTGACAAGCCATGAAGTGAAGCTGGATGATTGTCACCAGAGTGAAGAAAGGTGTGTGCATGTGTGGGAAATCAATGCTCTGAGGCATAGAATAATTTTCAAGTAATTGCATATGCTGGTTTATAATGTAATCCAGCAAGAGGCAGAACATACTCCTGTGCAGGTTACGTGAGACAATCCCAAATCTCTCACTGCTGCTCTGAAGCTCCCTTTGCCCTGAGCTATCATAACCCAGCCCTTATGTTCCCACTGCCTCTCATTTTACGGATATTAAAGACAATTCATCCTCTGATGCAAACTACTTTTCAATGCCACTTACACATGAAAATTCCAATACCATAACTAAACACCACAATCATTCTCCAGGGCAGAAGAAACAGGTATCGTTCAACAGAAGGCATTCAGAAGGCTCTGAATGAGAAGAAAAAATTTTCATTTTCACAGCCTGCTGCCTGGAAGTTCAGCCTCTCATTAATTTCCTGAGCTTTAGGGGAAGGTAAGCTAACTCCAGCCTCCTAATGTAACACAGAATATTTACTGTCACTCTAAAAGAAAATATTAATGTGAAGTTCTGAGTAAAGTAATATCCAGACTCAATCAAGCCAGACACTGGAGGATGTGAGGTGGGCAGAACACACTTTTGCTCATTCAGTATTTCTCACAAACCCACGCACAGCTCTCCAAGACATCAGATGTCTGGAACTCTGCCTTCATTTCTAATCTCAACCACAATTCAACGAGCATTTTCAGCCAACAAACTTGCAGCAATGCTTAAAACAGTGGTTCTGCCTTCTTCCCCCCTGCATCACTTGTATTCTATTCCTTCCCCCCTCCAAGCACAGATGTTCATGGGGCAAGAGTCTGGCGAAATCACTCCATTAGCTGCAACTCGGGTCATTTCCCTGTGCACGAACACTGATGCCTACACAAGCAGAAGGAGCAATATGGCAGCGAGAACAAGAGAAGGTCTCCTCCAGCTTGGCACTGCTGCTGAATGCACTCTGGCAACTGTAGGCGCAATTACAGCTTTGGATGCCAAAGATAACATTTGGAAAGATACAGCTAATGGCTTACGAGGAATTGGTCTGGATAACAGCAATTCACAGGAAGACTGATCCCAGTGACTTGATTCTGAACAACAGTTCCCCACGTACAATCGCAGGCACCCAGAACAGGCTAGAAACAATGAAAGTTGTGCTCCTTCACTCAGGATAAACCTCTTCCTTATGCTGAAAATGTTAACTGCTGAGTAAAATCTCAGTTTAATGTATTTCACTGAGGCTCAATATTTAGCTGCACATAAAGGTTTCTTGTTCTTTTTCCCACCACTAATGTGTATTATGAAACTATTTTTCTTCCTCAAAAGAACTTCTGCTGCAGTGTTGCACAACAATTTTCATAACTACATCATAAGAGACTCTTCTGTTAATAATTTACTACTCAAAACATGCACTGTGGCTTTGAGTGTAACTATTTCCCAACAGGAACCAACTTCAATTTCCATTTTCAAGTCTCTTCTCTCAGCAAATTGCCACTTTGACTACTTGGGACCAGGCCATCCCTTTAATGTCCTTGGAACGGGTTTGTACGCCAATAAAATGTTGGCAGCATAATCAAACAAACCTTTTTTTTCTACTTGGTACACTTCTGTGGTGCTAAATCTATGGCAAAGAATCAGATTCTGGTAGCTGGTCTACGCAGTATGTATTCAACATCCAAAAAATTACAGAAAAATCCTTTGTTTTACTTAAGAAAAGTTAACAGCAACTACTAGTAGCATGTATCGTATGAATAACGGAAATAAAAGCAATTAAACCAGATATCCAACTGCTGAGAAAAAACACGACAGCAGGCTTACAGAAGGATAGCACATACACTGTCAGGATGTGGCTTTCTCTTTCAGATGTTTTGTGAAGCCAGTTATACACTGTATAAGCATTAAAATGCATCCTTTGCCCTTATGTGGAACATCTCAGAGTGTATTTTACCGAAGACATAGAAAAGTAAAACGATTCACACAACATGCAAAGCTAGGTCTCTGACCAAACCAGTGGTTAGTGAAAACAAACCCTTTGGAAGTATCACAGATTTCCTTCACTATCCATTCTTGCTCTGCCTTAACAATAAATGCAACTAATCCCTGCTACAAATAACATATTCAAAGTCCTTACTTAGCTATTTTTATTCTTCTTCCATGAAGAAACAATAATTTTTCAATCAACACCACCTCATCTGTGATCACAGGCTACTGGGACATTCAAGATAATACAGTGCTTGCTGGGGATGACGGCCCAGATGTACCCCAGTGACTCTGCAGGACACAGAGCTGCAGCACCTCTGGGCTCTCCAACACTCCAGCTCCTTCACTTGTATGTAGAGTTGCCTTCATTTAGGGCTACTTCCAAATCAGTAAATCCTACTGTGATTGAAGATGTGGGAAGCATGATACCTGCAAAGTCTCTGTAGAAGCCAGCCTATATCTGAGATGAGAAAATCAACAAGATCCAGCCTACACTCAGCAGAGGCTCTCAGGTGTCCCTTCGNGGATTGAAGATGTGGGAAGCATGTTACAAAGATACCTGCAAAGTCTCTGTAGGAGCCAGCTTAAATCTGAGATGAGAAAATCAACAAGATCCAGCCTACACTCAGCAGAGGCTCTCAGGTGTCCCTTCGTCACATCCCACGAACACAATTGTGTTCTGAACAGACCGCACAGAGCTGTTCCGGCTCCCCAGAGATTAACAGCTTTTATTCTGCCACAAGAAAGGAGCTGTGCTGCTTCCACACCCAGGCCCCCCGAGCAATCAGCACGGTTGTGTTCATGTTAACACTCCAGCAGAGCTCATAAACCCAGCCAGAACCAAACTCACTGCACACAAAGACAGGCCTGGTATCTGCATCAGTGCAAAAGCTAACCTACGGCGCAGAGAAACTAACTGCAGATAACTCTATCCTTGACTATTTATACACGAAACTCTTCCCTTCACACTCCAGATACAAAAACCCACTCACATCTGAGAGAAGAGCAAGATTTCAGTGCCAAGGCAGAGTATTTATAGTGGAAATAGCTTCCCAGCCATAACTTTCACACAGATAAGTGACATACACCAAGACATTAATTTAGAAACCACAAATTTACAGAATAATTTGAGAGTCCTGACGAGACTTCACTCTGTTCTTTTGACAGGCTCTAACTCAGAGACTTAAATTTAATATGCCACACAATGCGATGTGTATCACTCCTCACACCTAGAGAGAGCCATCAGAAACATTTACATATTTACATAAGTCTGTAATTATGCAGGCGTATCTATTTTCAACTCTCACACAATAAACATTACACATGCACACCCATACTGCCTGAAAACTCAACAGATTGAGAATTAATTAAAAATAGATACATTTACTATCCTTCCATAGCATATCAAGTTCAAATTATCATAACTTCTGTCTTGATGTGCCGGTTTTGACTGGGATAGAGTTCATTTTCTTCACAGTAACTCGTATGGGCCCATGGTTTGGATTTGTGCTGAAAACAGTGTTGATAATACCGGGACGTTTTAGTTATTGCTGAGCAGGGCTGACACAGAGTCAAGGGCTTTTCTGCTTCTCACCCCACCCCACCAGAAAGCAGGCTGGGGGTGCACAAGAAGTTGGGAGGGGACACAGCCAGGCCAGCTGACCCCCACTGACCAAAGGGATATTCATACCATATGATGCTTGCGTGTGTGGCTTTTGCTTTACCTATTAAACTGTCCTTATCTCATGAGTTTTCTCACTTTTACCCTTTCGATTCTCTCCACCATCCCACTGAGGGAGAGTCAGCGGGCAGCTGTGTGGTGCCTATTGCCAGTTGGGGTTAAGCCACACCACCTTATTAAAATGAATTTTCAATAAGCAGAATTGCCTTCAACCAATCATGCATACAACTTTGGGAAAATCTGTCAATTCATGTATAACTTCAAATGATGCACTATGAAAACAAGAAGACACAAATTACAGTGATAGTTTAAAACTAATCTGATTTAAGATTGCAGGAGTGATTTCTTAAATCCACTTCTATCAGAAATTTCCTTGAGACTTTTCCCTTTGCCCTGCATTATCAACAGTATGGCACAACCATTAGAATGATGCACAAAAAATCCATTCACAGATCAAAAAGTATTTAAGGTACCACTATATAATTATTTTTAAAAACTCTTGAGTCTCTTGCATCATTCCACTCATCCATATTAATTTTTGGCCATAGTATATTATGTTGATAAAATATTCTGCAACGTATGAATTTGAAAGCTTACTGGATATCAAAGGAAATTAGTGGGAAAAAAAATCTAACAAATATCAGGAACATTACACAAAGACTCAAGATGCCTAACAGCTTTAGAGGAAACTATAGCATACCTGCAATGGTGTGCACGCTCAGGCTTGATACTACAGCACTTCGGACATTTGTAGATCACTTCTCCTGGTTTCAGTTGCAAATTATCCATGTATTCTTTAGTGGCATTTCCTTTGGGTACAGCCCCCTGAAATAATTTCAATTAAAGTAGAGAAAGCTTCTTAAGTGATATGAGAGAGTTTAAAAATACATTTTACAGACTTCACACCAGTAATGTCAGAACAGGTGCTGAAATAAGTTCATTTACTCAAGGATAGTTTGTCACAAGGGAGAATCACTTTTGAATTAAATAAATCCCCTCTGCTTGACCTCAAATTCAGTTTCATTTCAGCAAGACTCATCTATGGCCAAGTATTAGCATAATTCCGATAGGATCTGCTGTCACCTGTATATACAATACAAAGGGGAAGNACTTCACACCAGTAATGTCAGAACAGGTGCTGAAATAAGTTCATTTACTCAAGGATAGTTTGTCACAAGGGAGAATCACTTTTGAATTAAATAAATCCCCTCTGCTTGACCTCAAATTCAGTTTCATTTCAGCAAGACTCATCTATGGCCAAGTATTAGCATAATTCCGATAGGATCTGCTGTCACCTGTATATACAATACAAAGGGGAAGGAAGACATCTTTACATGCAGATACAACCACTACAGAAACAGTATTTGCTGAGAAGGTACTTGGAAAGAGCACTGTTAAAAGAGACACTCTCTCTTACAGCAGCATATGTTGTGATGTTCGATTATTAGGCCAAGCCATCCACAAAAGTTAAATCAGAAACAACACCTGGAAGATGTTATTTCAACTCTCCGAATCCACGATTTAGACACTTGCTCCATGTACACAAGTTTTTGAGAACGAACTTGTCCTTTATACCGAAGCTTTTAGCTTGGACATTGCCAATATGAACCACCACTGGCTTCTTTATTCTACACCTAGTATCCCCGGCTGCCTTCTGCTACCATGAAAATTTGTGTAGCTACAGGGTAAACAGTTGAAGGAACAGATCCAGAAGAAAAATAACTCATCAGGAAAATAAATTATTTTTTACTAATTAGTTCTCTGAGCTGCCCGCCACAGAGCTGCGTTAGCGGCTGTTTCAACGCAATGAGGAAGATGATGAACAGACAGGAATAGCAGACAGGATTGCCTCTTCCAGTGACAATATTAATCTAAAGCCTCGCGAGATTGGAATCTAACTTTGTATTAGTAAGAAGAAGGTAATGGAAAGTAGCACTGTCACCTTGCATACTTATAAAATTAAAGGCTTATCTGTAACAGGAAGTAATTGTGAAATACACCAGGATGTGAGGTGAAAGTACAATGGCCTTTCTGTACCAACTCCTGCAGGCCAACACTTACTGCACACAGGGATAACCTCCTCACCACGTTGGCTTAAAAATAAATCAGTAACATTCTATAATTGTTCCTCATTCAGAAAGAACCCACTGGCAACATCATCACTTGACACAGACACCTTAAGGAAGTTTTCAGGACAGAATTAACAGAGCAGCAGGCACTTGGGATTCAATTGCAAAACACCTCTCCACTTAGGCAGAAAGCTTTTGTTGCCTAATGCTTGCAAGAACAATCTTGTGTTTGTATTGCCTTCGAGACAGCCCAGGTTCTGCCCCAGACGAACTCTTTGGCCAAGTGGTGCTTCAAAGTTGAGCCAGATGGCCTTTGCAAGGATGCAAACTGAGAGAGTTTCTTAAACACTCATGTTGTATTGCTGAAGTGGTTTTTTGCAATATGAATGTTCTCATTTAAGTTAATATTTGGTGTAGACATGGTGAATTACCTCAAAGACAGAGAGAACTCCTAAAGCACAAATTTATCTTGTTCCAGGTAAATTTATGCTTATAAAATACACCTCAAACTCACCTACTCGTCTGTCACTATAGACAATAACTTCAGGCCATGCTTTTAGCATTTGGCTGATAAAAATATGCTCTATTTCAAAAACTTCTTTCATAGTCTCAGACTGTCACCAATTCCTTTCAATGAAAAATCTAGTTTTATAGTCATAAATTTAATTCACATATGTTTTGAGGCAGTTTATTCCTTTTTTCCCCTCAATCTTAGTTTCTATCACACAATTGTGTCTTCCATTCTGGGAGTCAGCAGGAAGGGAGTGGAGAAAAAAAGGTAATGATTCACTTCAATTTCTATCATGTTTTATCCATAAAGAACACAGGTCTAGAAAGACACCCAGTTTTACCAGGACATATTTTTAAGGAATCTATGCTTAAACCATTAACTTTCTTACTTGTCACAGTCTGCAGAAGTCATAACATTTCATCACTGGGTGTGGGCTCAGAAGTAAATCAAAGACCTAAAAAACCATTAACTACAACATCCTGCTGATTTTTTGACCACTCCCATAGCTTCCACACACACTGTTACTGTCTCAAAAATCTGGAGAAAACAGATGTTTTTTCCCCTCACTCCTGTCTCCCCAGATTTATTCCCTAAAAAGAGCAATAGATTTTAGTACAAAATAAACAACTTCATCTCTTGAACTCTTGAACAGTAAAATCTTAAGAAAATAGTACTTTCAAGACCTCTTACACCTCGACTGCTCCAAATGTGGGTTCAACTTAAATCTCCCTTCCCACTGACTCTAAACACAATAATCCAAAATTCATGTAGGACAGAAGTTCTTACTTTATATCAATTTGTGACTNAGTATTTGCTGAGAAGGTACTTGGAAAGAGCACTGTTAAAAGAGACACTCTCTCTTACAGCAGCATATGTTGTGATGTTCGATTATTAGGCCAAGCCATCCACAAAAGTTAAATCAGAAACAACACCTGGAAGATGTTATTTCAACTCTCCGAATCCACGATTTAGACACTTGCTCCATGTACACAAGTTTTTGAGAACGAACTTGTCCTTTATACCGAAGCTTTTAGCTTGGACATTGCCAATATGAACCACCACTGGCTTCTTTATTCTACACCTAGTATCCCTGGCTGCCTTCTGCTACCATGAAAATTTGTGTAGCTACAGGGTAAACAGTTGAAGGAACAGATCCAGAAGAAAAATAACTCATCAGGAAAATAAATTATTTTTTACTAATTAGTTCTCTGAGCTGCCCGCCACAGAGCTGCGTTAGCGGCTGTTTCAACGCAATGAGGAAGATGATGAACAGACAGGAATAGCAGACAGGATTGCCTCTTCCAGTGACAATATTAATCTAAAGCCTCGCGAGATTGGAATCTAACTTTGTATTAGTAAGAAGAAGGTAATGGAAAGTAGCACTGTCACCTTGCATACTTATAAAATTAAAGGCTTATCTGTAACAGGAAGTAATTGTGAAATACACCAGGATGTGAGGTGAAAGTACAATGGCCTTTCTGTACCAACTCCTGCAGGCCAACACTTACTGCACACAGGGATAACCTCCTCACCACGTTGGCTTAAAAATAAATCAGTAACATTCTATAATTGTTCCTCATTCAGAAAGAACCCACTGGCAACATCATCACTTGACACAGACACCTTAAGGAAGTTTTCAGGACAGAATTAACAGAGCAGCAGGCACTTGGGATTCAATTGCAAAACACCTCTCCACTTAGGCAGAAAGCTTTTGTTGCCTAATGCTTGCAAGAACAATCTTGTGTTTGTATTGCCTTCGAGACAGCCCAGGTTCTGCCCCAGACGAACTCTTTGGCCAAGTGGTGCTTCAAAGTTGAGCCAGCTGGCCTTTGCAGGGATGCGAACTCAGAGAGTTTCTTAAACACTCATGTTGTATTGCTGAAGTGGTTTTTTGCAATATGAATGTTCTCATTTAAGTTAATATTTGGTGTAGACATGGTGAATTACCTCAAAGACAGAGAGAACTCCTAAAGCACAAATTTATCTTGTTCCAGGTAAATTTATGCTTATAAAATACACCTCAAACTCACCTACTCGTCTGTCACTATAGACAATAACTTCAGGCCATGCTTTTAGCATTTGGCTGATAAAAATATGCTCTATTTCAAAAACTTCTTTCATAGTCTCAGACTGTCACCAATTCCTTTCAATGAAAAATCTAGTTTTATAGTCATAAATTTAATTCACATATGTTTTGAGGCAGTTTATTCCTTTTTTCCCCTCAATCTTAGTTTCTATCACACAATTGTGTCTTCCATTCTGGGAGTCAGCAGGAAGGGAGTGGAGAAAAAAAGGTAATGATTCACTTCAATTTCTATCATGTTTTATCCATAAAGAACACAGGTCTAAAAAGACACCCAGTTTTACCAGGACATATTTTTAAGGAATCTATGCTTAAACCATTAACTTTCTTACTTGTCACAGTCTGCAGAAGTCATAACATTTCATCACTGGGTGTGGGCTCAGAAGTAAATCAAAGACCTAAAAAACCATTAACTACAACATCCTGCTGATTTTTTGACCACTCCCATAGCTTCCACACACACTGTTACTGTCTCAAAAATCTGGAGAAAACAGATGTTTTTTCCCCTCACTCCTGTCTCCCCAGATTTATTCCCTAAAAAGAGCAATAGATTTTAGTACAAAATAAACAACTTCATCTCTTGAACTCTTGAACAGTAAAATCTTAAGAAATTAGTACTTTCAAGACCTCTTACACCTCGACTGCTCCAAATGTGGGTTCAACTTAAATCTCCCTTCCCACTGACTCTAAACACAATAATCCAAAATTCATGTAGGACAGAAGTTCTTACTTTATATCAATTTGTGACTGAGGTTTTCCAGCATGTCTACCTCTAAAAGTTCTTTCATGTGCTGTAAACGGAACAGACATTTCAAATGATACAACAGGATGAAGCTACATCACCTTATGAAGTTTTGAAAATATATCTGATGAAAAAGGTTAAGAAAAATTAGGATAGAAATGACTAAAGCTTTATTAGCTTCTTCAGAACTTGGGTTAATATTCAACAAATATTATTTATGGATTCATGAACAGAACAGGAAAAGTGCAGATATCATCCCTTCAACTTGAGGGTTCTGCATCTAATACTACTTTTCCTAGCAGGAGGAGAATGATACCACTTCACCAAATTTCTCTGCAGATGATGAGCTACAGGAGAGAACAATCCAACAGCACGGAACGATCGCATACTTACTGGATCAGTCAGCATAGTTCTCAGATGCGATGACAAAGCTAGTACTGCCAAGCAGTTAAAGAGAACACCGTTGATCACAGAGTACCAAAAGTCTTTGGAAGGCAGCAACATGACAAAAGTCACTACGAAGTCTGCATAGACAACCAGAAGCCATGTCATTATAGCACAGACCATTCCACAGCCGTCTCGGATGAACCAAACCCTCTCTGCCATGTCGGCCTCCGAGGAAGAGGAATCGTAGCTGTCATTTTCGGCAAGAAGCGGGTGGTGCTCAACATCACGGAATCTGTGCCCTGATGACTGCATGGTTTTCTGGCCTTGCCCTGCAGGAAGCAAAGATACTATTATGATGCATGAGGAACCTGGAAATACAGGTGGCTCACAGTTTTTATTGCTGTAAAATATAATATATCCAAGTTCAAAATAGATTACCAAGATTCTTTTTGATCAAAACCTAAACAATTCTATGACTACATAAAGACAAAGTATTTCTTTAATCAAAAGGTACTCATTCACAAAGGTTCATCAGCAATTTTGTAAGCCATTTACTGAGTTTTATAACCCTATAACTTTTTTATCATGCAATCTCAATGCTTGAAAAAGGGATTTTAAAATAGTTTCATTTCCATCTTGCTGTGCCCATAAACCATTCTTCCCCTTTTGTTAAAAATGCAACCTCTGTCTTTTATCTCAAACTAAAATGGCAGTGTCTTAATTAAATTATAGCTCATGTTTCCCAGAAAAGAGCAAATTATGGCACCAGACTGTTGACTTTTAATACTGCTCCAGCAACCCAGAGAAGAGCAGAAGGAAAGAACAGAATGGAAATGAGGTTGTTCTAGTACCTTGTTCACAGCAAAACACAGAGTAAGTCAGAAAGCAGCTAAATTTGTTGACAAAAGTGCTATTGTGTTGAAAAAACCCACAAACCTGTTACAATGATACACTGCATAACTTACAAAGTGATCTCAGATCAGACTGAACTTAAGGGAAAAAATGGTAATGGTTAAACTAGCACGGCAATGGATTACATGAATCAGATTTTCAAAGAACACATTAATTGATTTAATTTCATGAAAACTCTTTTAGGGCTTTGTTGTTGTTCCAGTGTGGAACAAAAACAAGACTTGAAACCTTAATGGTTTTCATGAAAACAGAATTATTTTCCAGGCACCTCTAACAAGCAAAGAGATGAAATGAGAGAACTGAAGTGCTATCAACAAACAGGAGACAAATTAAAGCTTAAACCTTGTTCATCAAGAATAGCCTGCGACTTTAAAAGTATACTGTGTTCTAAAAATCATATTGATTCATGCTATTAAAGGCCACGTCTGAGAGAAACTTGAAAGCATTTATATTGATTGACGACAGTCACGCAGAAGAATCTGTTTCTTCCCCTTATTAATGGTAGCCTATATACAACTGGTAGAAATTATGGCACTTCAGTTTACATGCCAAGACCTCGAATATAGGATCACTTTGTTAGTCTAAAATGGTCACAGTGACCATTACCAGGTAAAGAGACTCACACTGAGAACGTATTTTTAAATCCTTTAAAAAACTCTCAGTCCTATCTACCAGGAATCAATTCAGATAAACATATTCTGCCCAGTAAATCTTTCTGATCCTTAAATCTTGCTAGAACTAGGCAGGAAGAATGCAAGAGACTAGAGATGAAGACAAGTACATGCAGATTGCAGTGTCGAAACCCCAGAGGAACAGTTAAAATAGCTAGTGGGATACTCATAGGAGACAGTTAAGAGTAGACTACATTGCCTGGTTGTGAAACAGAACAAACAAACTGAAATATAGCTTTGGTGCTCAGATCTAGTCGCTAACAATGAATTAAACACAGTCCTTCGAGACCTCCTGCTGCACAGATGTTTTGAAGTGTCTGAGAGGAACGAAGGAATCAAAACCAACCCTCCAATTCTGAAACTTTATAGTGAACACTAATTTGGAATTCCTTCCAGCTAAGGTGCAATACCTAAGAAGAAACATACAATTATTTTACAATCAAGGCAAGTTTTCATCTGCTTAAATCAACAAGTTACCTTAAATCAGAACAGACATCAAGATTTGGAAAAAAAAATAATAAAGCGGTATTTGTGCATGTCATCACAAACGTGAATTTTAGATGAATTCTGCAAGCTGCTCCTTGAAATGGCTCAAATGAAATGGCATAAAATTACTGTATTCATTTTGTTTAACTATATTAAAGACAACCAATAAATTTTTTAGCACAACAGAAAAAAAACCCACGTACCTCACAAATATTTTGTATGTTATTCTGACATCATGTCCTTCCTTTGGGCTATCCTAGGCTATTCACATAGTCACATCTGATGTAATCTGAAAAGACATAATCAACAAACTGATTAGCAAAGCACTCTTGCTTCATCGGGAAGATAGCGTCAAACATAAATAATATACATAGATAGCAGCACTTTGAAATACGCTGCAGGTACTTAGAGCAAACAAGCTTCTGATCAAGAGGAAAAAAACTTTTAGATTAAGCTATCAAAGAACAAACTAAAATAACTTTAAACAATGTTTCAAGTAACATTATATGTGTCTTGCTCATTGTTTTTTAAGAGGAGTTGGATATCCAGGTTTTAGCATTACAAACTAATGCATCCAAAGAGCTATTCTTTTTCCTGTTTGCCACTCCTACATGACTAAGAGACAGAGTATGCAAAAAAATAATAATCTTACTTCATTGTCTCAGAGCTTACAGCAAGGTTTTTGGTAGGACGTTATTAATAACAAGCATGCATGCCTACCACTATTTTTATAATTACAAGGTAAGATAGGAAAAAAATTGTTCTATCTCTAATTACTAGGCCAAGCTATGGGTAATTTAAAATAAAGAAGTCACCCACTCCAGAATCTGCATATAAAAGAAAACGGCCCACAACTATGCCAAAGGGAATAAGCATTCTGAAAGTTCTCCTTGCTAGAGTTCCACCATACAGGCACATAATTACCATAGGACTTATGATACACAAATCAGTATAAGGACTGAAATGCTAGCATGAGCTGTTCTAACTATGCTTTATTTTACAATATGAATGTTCCAGGACCTTGGAAGCCACTTACTTCTAATGGAAAACTTCTAAAACTAGCTTGTTATAAAAACATATTCCAAATACAACATTACTAATGGAGTGCTTCAGTAAACATTTTCAATTTTTTCCCAGTTCAAGGGGAATTATACCAATGTGGACTTCCTCTGAAAATTAGAAGTCTCATCTTATTTAAACAAACTTGTTCATTCTATTGCCAGCCTAAAAGGTAAAGCAAATACTTATCATGCACATATAGATGCATGAAGCTACTGACTGCTTTCTGTTTTGCTTTATAAATAAGCTTTTGTACTTTTGTTAAACAAGTTTTCACAATATTGTGAAATCCACAACCATTAAGTTGTCATTGACATGGCATTTTGTGGAAGCCAAGTAGAAACACGCAAGAAGATGACAGGCTGAGTGTATCGCATTAATTTGCAATGTCACCCACCCATTCTCCGAGTCGAAGATGACAAGCGATAGAAGATGACACGCTCAGCCTCTGCAAGTGAAATATTAAAGTCAGAGCAATCATTTGAAATCATTACCAGAGAATTCATTGACAAAACAGGGACATGTTTTGTTCAGTCATTTCCCTAATCCTAATGCAATTCTGTGCAAAATGTCAGTGTTTATCATAGCCTCATCAGTTACTGGTTTATGTGGAAGTGCCACCACAGTTTAGCTTTTGTGAGAATAATAAATTTAGTCATTCTCATGCGACTTCTCTCTCCCCTTCCATCTTCCCTGCTCCTTTATGTTGTCCTCTTCTCCAGCTGCCTACACCATTACCCCCCACCTTGGTCCCCTTCAAGGGGAAGAAGATCAATGCTTGAAAAGCACTTAAACTTTATGAAAAGCTAAGGATCCCCACTGTGATGCTCACAGCTTCCATCTAGACTGTTAATTTATTCGCTTCAATGCCTGTCCTAAACAAATTTACATTGAACCCATGTTGTATACTTAAAGTACAAACCCCCAGGACAAAGCATGACACTCCAATCTCTAATATACCCAGCAACAGTCTTTCAATTGACCTTTTAAAAATCTTTATCTAGCACTGGAAGATAACACTAAATTATTCAATGTTTCATGCAAAAGGTCGGCTGTTTGCAGAGGTGATTATATTAAACCTAATCCGATGCAGCTCTACTCTTGGGTGTTATTTGAAATTCTCAGCTTGAGAATGTCTCATCTGACCTGTGCCTCACTGTTAATGAAATGTAGGCTCAAAATACAGGTATATTCATTAATGAAACAAAAAAAAAATATTTTGAAGAAGTTACATTATAAACTTGTGTCTTGTAAAATGACTGTGCCTAAGATGTTTTTTCATTTTCCAAGACACACTGGGTTAAAGAAGACACACTGTAACAGCAAATCTCCCTTCTGTAAGTCTGCTGGAAGAAGGTTACCAAGGGCATTAGGAAGATGAATGATACAGTACAAATACTGGATCATGAGGACACTGCGCTGTCAATTAAATTAAATTAAAAAAAAGAGGGCACTTCAGGGTTAAGTACAGTTCTTTTCCCTGCTATTTTTTGAGGGAGAAAGGAAAAACATTGTTGCAGGAAAAAATCTAATTTTTCCTAATTTTTTTTTAAACAGATATATTGACAAGAATTTATATACATGCTAAAAATTCATCAGCTGTCAAAGTTTAAATCTTTTTTGGTCACTTTTTCCTTCAAGCTATTCAATGGACAGTTCCTAAGTTTCCTCATATTTCAGTTACAACACAGTAAAGAGAATATACATCAACATTTCTGATTGTGTACTGATAAGTCAATAGTTGTAGGGACACTAGCAGAGATTGCACACTAGTGCTTACATACAATGGATTTAAATCCTACTGAGGAAGCACAGCACTGATGGCAAATCAGAAATCACAGACCTGTAGTCTCATTAAAAGGTTATAGTGTAAACATTAACTTCAACAACCACACAACTTTTAAGTAAACCAAATGGTCAAACCTACTAGTGCATCCAACTCCACAGGCAATTTGGACCATTAATTGCTGACAGATGAATATCCATCAGATAATGCATAGATATAATCACACCTAATTTAGGTGAATAACCTACTTTTTATTACAGATACATGCAATCCAAACTGCAAAGCCATTTAATAAGTAAACTGTGGCTTGCTTCAACCTCTTCTCAGTGACTGGTCTAGCAAACAACCCCACAGCAAACAAATAAAACTACTCCAATAACTACATCAACCAGTAAATGCACTTAAAACCCTATAGCTCAGCCCTAGCAACGGCCTAGATCTGTACGAGGAGCCCTCTGCTAGGGCTGGCAACACATCCAAGAGACCATCGTCAGTAAGCACACATTTAACACAGTCAGGTTTCAAAGCTATTGGAATGATTCTCCTTACACCAGTCTCTTATTACACAGCAAATGCCAGGCCATATGAAAACACTGGAATTATTTGTTTTCAGCTTTGAAAAGGGGATATGCTGCTTCTAAATAATCTCAGAAAAAGGGTATACACAAGAAGTGTTTAAGCTAAGTATGGACATCTTACTGCGAAGCTGGTCATCTGCTTCCTTATGTCTTTATGCCGGTAGCATCTTTACAAACATCCTCAAAACACAGCAATGAGAATTCAAAGTAAAACAAGATATGCAAAATGAAAGAAAAAAAACCTATGCATGTCTTCAGAACACATATTTACATAAAGTATTAAAGAGCTTTGCTATCAGCAATAGACCTGATAGATTTGTAATACCAAGTCACTTTTCCATAAGCCCCCCAAAAAATCTGAGATGTTCAGCAAGGTATGTTTTCGATGACAGATTTCTTTCCCCCCACAGATGTGGAAGTCAAAGAAAATCTATGTCACAAGACTTTGGTGCCCAGCAAAGATATACACTATCTGATACATGAAGAATTCACTTATCTCAACAGCAAGGAAAGAACACTTCTGGATTAAAGGACAACGTCTACTTGAGAGAAGGACATGAACAGAATCTATGGCTGGGCTTTGTACCTTACCGCTTCTGGAACACAGCCACAAAGGCAAATTCAGATTAGACTCCAGAACGCTAGATGCTTAAACTAATATCAGTATCATTATGTGGAAATTGAAAGCTTTACTCCTTTGCCAACAGCAACTGGATGAATCACATTCTACTTCAGAGTACAATTTTTAATTCTAATTTCTGCCTTCATCAATATATGCTATATCCTCACACTCAAATGAAGATAGCTTGGGTATCACAGTTACTGATTGCACTGTGATATCAGGCTGGCAAGGCATTTTTCTATCAGCTACTATATTCATATCCACATGTGATTCTTCCTTCCAGGTTCCAACAAGTAATGTCATAGATCAAAGGTGAACTATTTTCACTATCAGTTTTCAATATCGATCAAAGGAGTGTTAAAGCCTTTGCTTCAGTGGTTCCTCATATGAGACACATATAAAAGCCTCACATTCCCCTCTATGTTCTTCAGCCTTTCAGCTGCTGGAGAATTCTATCCATTTACTTTCCTTAAAAGTTCTATGTCTTCATAAAAGGCATAAAAAAGAAATCCATCAGATATACACAAAATATACCACATTAGAGCAAAACCAAGAAAGTTTTAGAGAGATGAAAAGTATTATCAATTTATTTTATCCACAAAGAGCCTTCCGCTATTTAACCTAAAACTGATAAAATTTTACATTAGTCTCATCTACTAATGAATCAGCACGGCTCTGCTTTATCTGTAAATTTTCAAAGTCAGAGAGCATCCACTTCAAAAGATCTAATTTAAGCCTGTTAATGTGCATAGTCACAGTAACTTCAACCTAATTATGTCTTCAGCAAAGCAAACAGTTACATCGTTGTAATTCAGCCGCCTGATACCACTGTACAACTGTACATGCAGCACAGAAACAGCCAGGGATTTCCCAGCCCTTTTTTGACAGCACAGATCACACGCGTGCTGCGCTGTATGAATCTCTCATTTTTCAGAGCGTGAACTCCCCGCTTCCTCGAAGCGCTGTCCTTCCATCCTGAAAGTAAGGAAAACTGCCACCGCATAAACCAGCAAAACTCCCTCCAGCAAGCGCCAGGCCCGGTGTGTCCAGTCCTTGTCCCGCTTCCCACGGTGGCAACTAAGCCTCTACAACACAACTCTGCTGGGGCACAGGGACACTTCCACGCGCTTGTTTCCATGGCTGCTGACACATTTTATACATTTTTTTAAATAACCCGAAGAGAGGCAGGAGCACAGCCAAGACCTAGAAACACCAAACTGACACCAAACACGGGCACGGATGGAGCCCGGCCCTCAGCCCGTCCTGCCGCAGGAAAGGAGCCTGACCCCGCCACCCTGCCCTGCTCGTCCTTCACCGGGACCCCACCGGCCCACCACCCTCCTTCCCCGCACGGCCAGGCCTCTGGGAAGTCCCAGAGCGGCCGGGCCCGGTGGAGCGGCTGGGGGAACCCTGAGGGGAACCGGCTCGGTGAGGGGAGGGTGGCCGGGGGAGGGAATGGGGATGGATTTACCTCACCGGCGGCGGCCCCGCTGCCCTCAGAGCTGCGGCTGGCGCCGTGCCGGCGGCGCGGTGTGGCGAGCCGGGGCCTGAGCCCCCGCCGCTGGTCCGCCGTCGTTGCCGCCACCGTGCCCGTCGCCGGGCGCTCCGCGGGGCTGAAGACTCCCGGAAGCGGGAAGGGCAGCGCCGCAGGACGCGGAAGCCGGACGCCCCGCACTACGCATGCGCCGCGTCTGGAGAGACCGGCCCCTGCGCACTTTGCGCAGGCGCTTACTCACGGAGGCGGGGGCACGGCCCGCTGTGCGCATGCGCGCCCCGAGCGGGACGTCCTTGGCGCCGGCTGTCCGGCCCGGTGAAGGAGCGCTGGTGCGCATGCGCGGGGCGCAGCTGTGGGGGTGTACAGCGGCGAGCACCGCCCGGCTGAGGAGGGGGTTCGCCGTCCTCCGGCACCCGCACCCCGCCGGCCGCTGCGGCTAGGCGTTTTATCCCCTCGGATTTTCAAATAATCATGATTTGGGGCTAAAATTTTATTTATTTAAAGGTTTCTGAGGCGATACCTGGGTCCCAGGTGGTGGCACGGTGCAGGTGGCTGCCAGTCACCTCAGGCGCAGTCCCTGTGACACCTCCGCCAGCAGCAGCTCACCTGGGATAAAGGGACACAGATCTCCTGAGTTTGCTTCAGTTCTTCCACCAAGGGGTTTTGCTTTATGTCTGCGCACGTTTTCGTGGTGATGTTTCGTTACAGTCCCTCGTCACTTCGGGGACTCTGAGGAGGGCGATCTGGCACCCGAGTCAATATTCTGTTGCCATTGACTAAATCTGGCCAACCTAAGCTTCAACATCGCTAGTTAAATTTGACAAATTGCTTTATATGGAAATACTTGACCCTCATTCAGAATTTTCCATTGCGTATTAGGAAAAATATATATCCAATAGCTGTACAAATTAGATACAAAATAGTAAAACTTGCAGTGTGTGAGCTGAGGATGCCTTTAAAACACAAAAAGCTGGAGGTGGACAAACAGAAATTATGACACAGCTGCCTCCTGGTTTTTTTCTTGTAGCACGAACACCATCTAGTGGGACGCGGGCAGAAAGTGCGTTAAGGGGTTGTGTATGATGGGAAGTACAATAAAATCCAGCTGCCCACTTGTCTGTGTGTTTCTACTCCTTTTTCCATTTTCTTCTGCTTCCGTGCTGAAATATGAGGGTCTTCAGCTCGGTTTTGTGTGTAGTCTTCTATTTCCCAACAGCTGGGTTTTGCACGCTAAAAGGATTTAGTCGATGCCAATGTCTGCTGTTCAAATGGAAGTATGTAAACATCTAGAGACGCGAAATCATAGGGGCTGATCTTTTTCTCAAACGTCCCTCCGCGTTTTCTCTTAATATAACTAATATGTCATTTATTCAGGAATAAAAGAAAATCATTTTGGGGGGGTATATACTTATGACGGATATTGATTATAGTGAGCTTAACCCTTGAGAAAACCAAACCACATTGTCTTCCTTGTGCTTTAACCTCAGGATGGCTGATAGATGAGTTCCCCAGAAGTTATAAAAAAAGTCAGGTACTGTGCTGGGGTTTTTAGCAGTATCAACCGACAGGACTCTGCACGTTGTCACACCCAGGAGGCTCTATACTTCAGCCGTTCCCACACATGAGAGCTTCTAATTCAGTGGAAGTTTTGCAATCGATTTCAGTGGAACTGCTGTTTAATAACTTGTCAGCACAGTGTAACCAGTGCGTTTGTCCACTGGATGGGGCATCACTTATTTCTGCAGCCCTGGGGCACCCGAAATCGCGTTAGTCACACTGGCCATACGACATCGGCAAACAGCGTATCTCCAGATGCAAATGCAGGGAGAAAATGCGTACAGACAAGGCAGCTATTTGACAATTTTTTAAAGAAACACCACATATAATGACATGCAACTTCAATACAGGCTGAAACCAGGAAATTCCCTCCCAAATCTGACCTTTCTTGAAGTACAGGCACATCTGGGTCTCATCCTAGGGATGTGAGTCTAGCCGTTATTTCTGGGTGTAGTTCTGAAAATCCAGTTACATTTGCAGCTCTCCAAGGAGAGGCCATGATGCATTTTTTTTCTCTTGGCTTTGATTTCTGCTCAGCACAGCTAGAGAGACTGGATAGCTTTGCACAGCAAATACAGTCAGTGCTGGCTGCAGTGCAAAGATCTTGAGAAGCCATTTGGACCTGAGAGTTACACTTAATCTGATTTTGCAGGACCTTAATTTCTGAGGGTGCTGAAGTTTTTTGGTTTTTGGGTTGTTTTTTTTTTGAGGAAACATAGTCCTAACATACCAATTTCTTTTGCTGTGCAACTGGATTTAAAAGAGGCAGTGCTGTTTGTAGTGTTCACAAGCAATGAGAAGCTTGCTGGTCAATATTGCAGATTTTTAAGAGCAAGTTAGCAAATTAATGCCAACCAGAAATTCTTAAATTCAGCTTGCTTTGTTCTCTCTATTTTTAGTGCCATGCATCGGCCACAGGTCCCTCATTTCCTCCTGAACTTAAAGCCAAATAAATCAGCTGAATATTTTCCTCCTCACATTTTTGCTAAGCATGTGCATCAGATCTTAGACTTGTTTTAATATGCACAGTGTTGGTTTTTGCCATGGTGAAAACATTACCTGACATGTCAGGACGTTGGTTCTCCTGCAAATCCTGCCGGTTTGGAACCCATTTCCACAGCAAACAATATTGCCAAGGTAAATTGTTTGCCAGAGATAACTTCCAAGTCCTCAAACAAATTACCTAAGAAATGTCGAAACATAATGCTGCACGAAGCAAATTGTTTCCATGCTTCCTGTCCTCGTAGGAAGGAACGGAGCTTATCTCTGTTAGAGATTCCGTAGAGACAGCCACAATACCTTACCCGATGCGTTGTTTAGACTTTGGGAGTTTTTGAATACTTCACATATCGGAGGAACATATGAAATATTCATGCCCCGCTTATCCTGCCCTCAGAACTCCAAATACTGCAATTCAAATGATTTGTGTAAGGACTCCAGGAGTTTGGCAAAGCGCAGTGAAGCTGCTCGCGGATTGCATTAGGGAAAAAAGGAAGAGTTTGCAAGAATATGTAATTTGTTGTAGGCTCATACATCTCGAGCAGCCCGGTGCTGCTGAGGGTTTAATTATGTGCATGTTTGTAAAGTCCCAAAGGTTTGTCGTTTGTGTGGATTCTTCCCCATTGAGTATTGCTTTGTGTCAATACTGTGTTCAAAATATAAGTAAAAAATAAAAGCTGTTTTTCCTAATCCGTTCCCTTTGCAGCCTTTTCTCCGTACTGAACCGTATCTGCTGTGCCTGGTGGACAGGGTGATAACACTGTGACACATCTCCTATTTTTAGACCATTTTCAGTCCTTCCACAACACAATCCTTACTAAAAAAATCACTTTATTATCTCTCTGGCTCTGTGCCTACTCTATGTGGCTAACTCTAAGATGTCCCTCTACAATATTAACTGAAGCAATGGCGATTTACGGAAATAAATTTCTGAACTTACATAGTCTTAATATCTGGTGCCTTCTGCTTTTTAGTTTCTGCCCTTCTCCTTTTGACTTGATGTGGTCTGTGGACAGCAATAAAGCGGAACAGTTGTGTCCGGTCTCAGCAAAGGGGAACTGTGTAAAAATAAGGAAGATTTTTAAGAAGGTAAAAGCAACATCTAAGACACTAAAGGCTTTTGAAGGATGGATAGAAACATGATCATAGAGACAGAGTAAGTGCACATCAGTATCAGAAAAGAGCAGATAAAGGCAAAAAGAAGCAGCAGAGGCAAGGAGATTATGAAAAACAAGTTGCATTCAAAGAAGAAAATAAAAAGAACCATAAGCACTGATCTGTTAAACACAAACCGCAGCAGAGGTGGTTTTATGACCCAACTGAGGGACAATTGAGGCATAAAAATGGTCAATAAATGCCTTTTCAAGTAACAGGAAGTCCACCAAGAAGTCTGTAGAGCCAACAGAGAATCAAACCACTCGAAACCAAAAGAAAGCATGGGTTCTGAGAGACCCATCTTTCTCCAAACTGAGATCAGCTACACTTCAATCAGTCCTGCAAGGTAGGGTTTAACTCACTGTAGGGAAATGAGAAGAAATGCTTGCTAATTGCAAAAGCAAGAAAAAGATCTGTTGTGCAGCCAGCCAAAAGCCTTCAAAAATACAGCTTCTAGAAATGGTACCTACAAGAGATGCTGAAGGGATGGCCTGGAGATTTCTTTTTTTTTTTGGTGTCTTGGATGAAATGTGCTGCCAAGCCTTTCCCTGCCCGTTGGCTGGAGCTGTCAGTAGGAGCAAGGGAAGGACCCACTTACACTGAGAGTCCAGTTAAACAGGGTCAGAAATCTAAAACAGGAACTGCGATCCGAATCAAAGACCTGGGAGCATCCACAACTTTCAGCCTCAGGGCAGAGCAGCTGATGTTGCCCTCAAACCCCAGGGGGGAGACCCCAAAACCCACCTCTGCTCCACCACACCAGTGAATCTGGAGGCTTTGAGCAACCTGGTCTGGTGGAAGATGTCCCTGCCCATGGCAGGGGGGCTGGAACTGGATGATTTTTAAGGTTTGTTCCAACCCAAACCATTCTTTGACTCTGTTATTCTATGATTTCCTAGATTGTGCCTCTGCATGGGAACTGCCTGAACTTGCCTTGGAGCGCTTCCCTGCTGCCGGGCGAAGTTTCTCGGGAAAAAAATAAAGAAAAAAAAAATAAAAGGAGCCAATACAACTTCCCAGCGTGACCTCAGCTCTCCGGCAGCCGGGACAAGCCCCTCGCGGAAATGACAGCGACCAGCCAGGGACACGGCAGCGGGCGGCCCCGGGGCGGGGTTTGCCGCAGCCAGCGCCCATCACCGTGCCCCGCGCCCCGCTCCGCTCCGCGATGCTGGCGCTGCTGGCGGCGCTGCTGGTGGCGGCGCTGGCGCTGCTGGGGGCGCTGCGGGGGCCCCCCCCCGGTGCCTGGGCGCCGCTGAAGCGCTGGGTCCTGGGGGGGCTCCTGCTCTTCCACGGCGCCTGGAGGCAGCGGGCGGCCGGCGCAGGGACCGCGGAGCCGCGGCGGCCCCGCCTGCTCCGCCCCGACCCCCACGTGAGTGTCCCGCCGCGCCCCTTGCACCCCCAGTCCTGGGACCCCCTTCCTCAGGATCCCCTTCTGTGACACCCCGTTCTCTGGCAGCCCTGCTCCCCCATCTCTGGCACCCCCCGGCAACCCCATTTTTGTCCTGGGATCCCATCCCTCGCACCCCCATTGCCCCATCCCTGGAACCTCCATTCCCCAGGAGCCACATTCCATCACAACACCCGTTCCCTTTGGATGCATACACCCTGGACCCACACCACCTCCGTCCGCAGGACTCCTCTGCATCCCCTGCACCCCAGCACCCTAAATCCCCCTGGGACCTGCATCCTTCAGGTACCCCCATGTCCTGGTTTCAGCTGGGACAGAGTTAACTTTCTTCCCAGCGGCTGGTGTGAGGCTGTGTTTGGGTTTGTGCTGAGAAGAAGCTGATCACACACTGATGGGCAGAGCTGCTGCCAGGACAGTCAAGGGTTTTCCAGCTTCTCTGCTGTGCCCGTNCAACCTCAAGTTTAGGATTGAGACCCCAGCTGGCCAACGGTCTGTTCCATCCCATCTTTTTTGCACTTTACAATTAATAATTTTTCAGAAGCAGAACTTCATCTATGCCCAAAAGCACATACATAAATTTTAATTTCCACATTCCAGTTTTTAAAACTTGGATATGAGTGAGTTCTGCACAAATGCATGAAAATACACATCTGAAATTGAAGTTGTGGACTTCTGTTCCTAACAGGTTTGGAGATTTGGGATTGAACTGGCCCTACACCAGCCCAGCTGCTAATCGTGTCAGTAAAGTGTGGGGTTTCCTATCACTTTCTTTCTCTGCCTTTTTCCCTTTTAATTATATAGGTTGTCCTAGATACAATTTGAACCNACTTTTTCCCTTTTAATTCTATGTTTCCCCTAAATACGTGTTGTCCTAGATACAATTTGAACCTAGATGGGGAAACGGCATGTTTGTGGCTCAATTTCATCCTCACATATGAGGACACATTTCATAAGGATTTTGTTCAAGTCAACTTCTTGTTGCAAAAATAATCATTTTAATTCAGGATGATACCTCACCTTGTCCGTGGTTATCATGCAATAATTATGTTCCCTCTGTAAAACTACTTCTCCTCCGCTCCTTCTCTGCTTTCTGTGTCGGTGACAATGGGGAAATGGTCAAACAAGAAATGAAAAATGCTTTTGTGTCAACGAACAATGAGATTATTGTGCGTCTGATTGACAAAATATTTTCCACACGCATGGACTGTCTTATGAGTGAGGCTTCACTGCTGCTGGCAGAACTCTGGCTGTTTGCTGGGGCACCCGCTATTATATAGAGAAAAAGTGAAAGTAAAATCTGATTCCTGAGAAGAAACTCGTGGGAAGCAAAGAATTACCTTCTCCTCCTCCCTTCCTGCCTGCAGCTGGAGCTGAAATCCGTTTCCCTTTCCCTAGGCACTCGATTCGGTTTACTTCACTGGCTTTGCTGAGACCAACAAGAGCTTTGTGATCGCTCGTCTGGCCAAACGTCCCAACAGGATCTGTGAGATGTGGCTCTTCCTGAGGGTGGATGGAGTAGGAGAGTTTGAAGTGAGTAGTGGGTGTGGGATGGCATTCCAGAGCAGTGCTTAATTCCTATCCTGATCCCATGGTAGGATCCCAAGCAAAAATTAATGTTCTCTGCATCTTCACTACAGTTGCAATCTGGACAGTAAGACTTTGGTACTGAGTCTAAAGGCAGTGGAAGAGGTGGCCAGATTACAGGTTATGTCTAATTTTTTGAGTAGGTATCTGACACTCATTCCCTTTTCCCCATAATGTGCACAAAGCACAGCATATCTTCTAAAAAATGTCTTAGTAAGTCTCCTAGGGAGAATGTGAGCATTCAGTATTTCGGATAATGCGCAGCACAGGGTTAATAGGTTACGTTGTCTGGTTATGGTTGATTTTTTCCCCTTTTCTAATGAATAAATGCTATAGACACCATTGTGGAATTGCCTCTTTCAAAGAGAAAGCTTTTAGGAGTTATATATAACTATGCTTCATTCTTGCTAAAAAGAAAACAGTATTAATCATATATTTTGCCTGTGGATTTTCTTTTTTTTTTAATAGCTGACTACATAGCAAAGGAAGAGGGAAGATCTGGCATAAATAGAACTCAACTATTTTTATTCTCACAATGTTGTTTTGCTAAGTGGCCATGACTAGAAGAAGCAGGAGACATCCTATTCACAGAAAACCAAAAAACAAAAAGAGGATTGACGTGCATTATTGGGTTATCCAGCAATATTTAGTATAACGATCCTACTTCACGGCTTTGTTACTCAGAACTGTCAGCAAGAGGCATAAGCTCTCTTTTAGAAAGGTGGCAGCTTTAGCAGACAAGACATATTTTTCAAAGAGAAAATGGGAGCTTGCACGCACTAGAAATTTTTAGAGTTTCATCACATTCAGTCTCAAACCAAATTGCTCCCCAAGTCCTGCAGCAGCTTGGCTGTAAGGTTGACAGAGTCACTGGCACAAGGAGCTGTGACCTCCCTTTGCACAAGGAATTCAGTTGTATTATCTGAAACAGTGATGTGTTATCTTATAACTCAGCCATTTGAGATGCAATTTTCCCTCTCTGATAATCTGATTAGCAGAAGCAGGAGGAACTGAAAAGCCAATTAAATCAAACGTGTCTCCCGCAGAGGACCATCAGAGCAGGGATTCACTCATGTTGCATCCTCACAATTGAATCAAGCAAATGTTTTCCTGAAATGCCTTTTTAGCACCCGCAACATCCCAACATGATGGTGAGGGATGAATCTGAAGAGATCTGGAGTGGAGGAGGGCTCACCATTGAATACTTAGAGCCCCAAGCGCGCTGGAAAATAAGCTTCAATGGATTACTCAGGTACTGCAGCACTCTGTATTTTCATTTGTTTACACGTAAGACCAAGGCTTTTTGAGCACTCTCTGGAAATATATTTAACCAGTCTCGCATTGCATCCAATTCCAAGCATGTAGGAAACATTTTGCTGTTTGTTCAGGAGCAATACAAAATTGTAGTGCTTTGCCTTACAGAAAAGGACCCTACCGACAACAGTGGAGTGAAGAGGAGGGTGAACTTGTACCAGTTAAATTCTCTTTCCAGTAAGAGCATTTCACTTTTTCTTGGGGATGTATAGTGAGTTCATGGGTAGAGAATTGTGCACAGGGTCATGTGCACAAGGTAGCTGTCAAAGCAACACATGATTTCTGGAGCAATGCTGCATTTGTACCTCTGAATAAACGCCACGAGAAAAGCTGCATGCCCTGCCAGCTTCCCTTCCTAGCTAATCAGTTGGTTCTTGGAGGCTGTTGTTGCTCTTTTTGGTTTCCTTTTGTTTGATTCCTTCAAAAGTAGCAACATATTAAAAATGCGACAAAAATCAGAATTTTCCAATAATGATAAAATACAAAGATTGCACAGCTTAGCCTAGTATGACCTGGAAGCTAATAATGTATTTTTATTTTTTCCCCTCTTTTCCTAGTTGGGAGAACTTCACAGATGTCTTTAACTTCAGTGTCGACAGTCACCCCGGCACATTTACACGTGCTCTTGCCCAGGAACCGTGGACCATCGAGTTCTTCCAAAGGGTCAAAAAGTGAGAGATGAGATTAATTTCTTCTAGAGTGAACAGTCATTTTTCTGCTGATCTCTTCAGAATCTGTTGTGTGTTGTTTTAGGTGATTTTTAGAAGGTGGGTTAATTTGAAGTAATAACTGGGAAATGTAAAAGTGGTTTCTGATGTGTAAAATCCAGCAGAGCCCTGATCCAGGCTCTCTGAAATCTCCCCTTCATTTTGGGATATAAATCCATCAGATTGGCACTTTGATTTTACATGTTATCAATTCCCTCTTTTCTTTCTCCCAGACAAAGGGAACAACATTTCCGACACGAGCAGTGGGGCCAGTCTGTTGGAGAAATTGAAATAGAAAATCATGAGAAAACCCAACTTTCCCTCAAAGGCGTTCGGAGCCACTCCTATGGTAACAGCATCGGGAACTACTCACTGGCTTGGCTGCCTTCGCTGTAGCTGGTACTGGCAGGACAGTGGGACTGAAGATTATCTTTAAAAATAACCATTTTCATCACTGGGCATGAAGTTAAGGCATCTCAGAGGAAAAATCATTACTGTTTTTGAGGACATGCATATGCTTACCATGTTATCAATTACTGGATATTTTTTTTTATCCAGAGTTCATGTCAACTCAGGTGCTGTCAGACGTTTTTCCAGCAATGGTGAATTTTAGGTTGGGTGATTTTGTTCTTTTTTTGCAGGTATCCGGGATTGGTCTGAGATTTACCGTTATGTCATGATTTTGGCACGCTTTGAGGTAGGTATTAACATACCAATATGCTACTTAACCATGAAAATGGAGGTGTTCCTGAGCTTGTGGGTCATATTGGAATAACCAGAAATAAGGCACTGGGAGCACCCACGGTGTGCAGACGTGCTAACTGGTTTTGTACATAACAGGGTTGGGAGCAGCTCTCAAAAACAGAACCATGTGTGTAAAAAAAGATTTTGCAACACTGGTTGAACCAAAACTTGCTTTGGTAACTTGAAACTGTTTGTTTTGTCTTTTTAAAGAAAAAAAAAATAGATAGCTTCACAGGACAGATTCTCAGCTGCCACAAATGGAGCTGGTGCAGTGCTGATTCACACTAATTGAGAGCCCAAGGTGTTTGAAGGCATCCTAAGCCTTCATGACAGCAGTCAGCAAATATTTCTGCTTGTGCTGAGCTATAATTCTGAGCTTTGCCGGTGTGGCTGTGCCGGAGGAGTGTCTGTGCTGTGGCTGCTGGGAGCACCCAGCCTGGGGAACTGCTGAGTGCTGGTGTTGCAGGCTGGTGTGCAACCCCTGCAGATGCTCCTGAAAAGGCATTTCCTTTGCCAACACAGGCGTAAAGAAATATGAACTCTCTATTATAGGCAGCATTACAAGAGATAAGGCTGAATCTAGAATAAAAGTCCTTTTTCCTGGATAAAAAGCCCAAAAACACACCTTGGGAAATCCCAGCTTTTGCACTGTAATGTGGATAATCAACCTCTCCCTTTTCTTCATAGTTATTCAGGGCTCCAAATAACTGTTGCTCTTCCTCTCCTAATTAAAAGCCATTTTACTGTTTGTTATGAGGGAATTAAAGTTTATCACTGATTGAAGTTTGGAGCCTGTATATATATATATATATAACATCACAGCGTAGGCTTGGGTTTGCCTTAGAGCAGCCCAAGTGGAGCACGAAGGGATTCAGAATGGGAGAGAAATGAGCAAAAAACCCATAAGATTCCAGTTCCTTCTTATTTAACATTTTTCCTATATGTCGCTCACAGGCATAGAATAATATAGGTTAGAGGAGATGTCTGGTCAAAGCAGAACCAAGTTGGATGGGTTGCCCATCACTGACATCTCTCCATGTATTGTTTCCCTCCTCCTCTTATATCTATTTGCTGTGGACTTTCTGTTGACCTTAATGTCCTTAATGTGTCTGGTTTATGTTCTTGGACCCTCATTTGCAGCCAGATTTTCATGGAAGATGTCTTGAGAAGATGTAAAAATGTATAGCCATGGCACACTGCATAACCTCAGTTGTATCCACTGTCTTCTTGATCAGCGTATGACCCGCACAAACGACACTGTTTTTTCTTTATCACTCCCTTACAGGATGGGACTGCAGCCCATTTAACAGTTATTAATATGCCAGCTACCACGACTAAGTAAGTAACTCAGGAATTTTGCGCTGCTAGAAACATCCATGTTAAAGGTGGCAGAAGTTGCCCTGCAGGACGCTTATATGCACATTCTTGCTTTGAACCACTACAGCCCAATTTTCATCCACACCCTCTGCCCAGTTTTCCATGTCCCATTAGTCACAAGGACACATTTTACCTTCAGTTACTTCCTTCCCTTTCAATTGCTGTTTGGCTGATGCAGCTGCCCATCTTGCAGCCTGGATAATTTAAAGGTACCAATTGAGCGCTTCCAGCTATTTCAGGAGGTGTTTTAACCACATGACACAGGGAATCCTGCCTTGCTGACTGGTGCTGTCTGCATCCAGAAGCTTCAAGAAGAGCATTCATGGCCCTCTGACCAAGCTGGACCAAGTGACCTGCCTGTCCCACCTGCAGGCAAGGTCACATCCATCCTCATCTTTCCTGCACCCGTGGTTTTCCCCGTTCAGCATTTGCAGCATCCCACAATATATTTGATTTATTATTTATTATTTTATTATTTATCCCTGTTTGATTTATTCCTGCTGCTCTCCAGGGATGAAAGCCATGCTCAGCATTGAACTCCCCTAGAAGGCTGGTCCATTTGAGTTTTTAACTTTAATTCTGCTCCATTTCTTTCCCCTTCAGCCTTACTGTGGGTTATGTCTTTTTCCCTGATGGGAGGAAGGCTGGCATTGAGTGGTCCAACGCCTCGCTGGCTGAGATGGCTGATGACGGTGTTATCCGGGATGAATACGGAGTCAGTTTTACTGCTGGTAAGCTACCTGTAGCCCACCTAGATTGGCTTTCAAATTTTGGCACGCAGGTAATTTAGTGGAGGAAAGACTATTCAATTAAATTCCGTGCAATCCTTGGAGCAAATTTGAAGGCTAAATGCATCCTCTTACACCCTGAGAAATTTATTTCTCTGCTTAAGTCATACGTGCAGTGTGGCATCGGTGGAACTGCAGAATTGGGGCCACGAGCAGCTGTGTCACACGGAGAGTGACAGCTTCTGTGTGTGGTGGCTGCTGCTTGTGCTCAGCCAGATAAATGGTGTGATTTCCACTTTTCTGGGTGTCAAAACATATGTGGTGAGGTGGATTCAGCTGCTGTGACTGGATCATATTTTACTTAATTTACAAAGCAGATGGGAAGACTCTTGCTCTTTAGAAAAAACATTTAAAAATATGGAAAAAATAATAGGTCTTGAGAATCTTTGAGATAAAATACTATTGAAGGTTGGAGACATTCTTCCCTTTCTGCTCTTACCAAAGGTGGCAGGCACTTCGATGTTTCCGCAGCGCTGGATCAGCAGGCGTGCCCCGTGGTCTATAACGGGCTGACTGGAAGCGGCGTTTTCCACGAGTGCATTGCGGGTTTCCAACTGAACGGGTTAACACGAGGCTGGGGCTTGGTTGAGTTTTATTACAGGTAAAATAATTACAGGCAAGAAGAGGTAAAGAATCCCCATCCTCCTGTAGTGACCTATGTGACTGCAGCTCCATAGATATTGAAGCATTTTCTTATCTGTTCATTTCATGCGTAATGTTATTATTAAATTGACAAACGGGATATATATTATTTGGAAATTATTTGCGAGCACTTCATACGTGCAGACAAACCATGGGCACTTGTTCAGTTGCTTGTTCTATAGGTTTATACAGGGGTTTTCTGTAGGTCTCCATATAGGTTTATGAGTTGGTGGATGGTCCATTCTGGAGACTGTCCTGTGTAATTTGTCAGATTATCAAAATATTGAGTCCTGTACCCCAGCCAGCAGGCTAACTGTTTCCAGGGTGACGTGCTCACGCAAGGATTTGTCAGACTACAGCACAGTACAGAGAAATGATCATAAAATCAATACGGGAATGCCTCTGCTAGGGGAAAGGATTATGTTGACAAAATATGTGCTTTGCAGTGAATTGATGACCAGTGATTATCCCAGTCTTTTACTGGAGCCTTTTCCCTATTGAATCTTTTCTTTAACGAAAAAAAAAAAAGGCCAGTTGGGTTGTTTACATTTAGATTGCTTTTTAAAATAAACACTAAATCTTGCCTGTCAGAGGAAATGCCATAGATGACTTTCAGGAGATTGAGAGCTCAGCTTCTCCTAAAAACCAGACACATTTAAAGCACATAGAATAAGCCACTAAAATCCCAAACAGCCGCTGGTTGAACTGGAAAGCTGTAGCCTGTAGCTGCTGCCAGGTACCTGCTCCACTCCCTCCGCTGGTGGTCAAAACCTGGATGGTGGAGATGACTCAGCACAGTCTCTGCTAAAACCCAACCAAGCCTGGATGGTTCTGGATATTTCTAGATCCGCTCCAGCAAGGTTTAATTTGCCAATGCTGACAGAATTCCTATAGGCTCCCATCTCGTCTCTACTTGCAGATCAAAACCGAGTTAGAAATTAAAGGGTGGGTGTCTGGTTCTTTCCCCTGGCAGCAGAATGCCAGCTCAGCATCGCTGCTCTTCTTGCAGGGATGAAGCCGCCCAGCTGGTTCCGAATTTGCAGCTTGGTTCAAAAGGACCTGACCTTTCCTCCTGGCTCCCTGCGACTGACAGCTCTCCCCCGTGAGCATTTGCAAGCTTGTCCCAGCGATGTTAGCAAGCAGCAGCTTTAAAGAAAAAAAATGTTATTCCCTGCAAAACGCACAGTTCTGAGTGTGGAACGCATCGGCACGGGATGCTGCGGAGGTTGAAGGTATAAAAGGGTTTGGAGAGAAATGAGAGAGATCCTTTTAAAGTTGTGCAGCTCTTAGTGGCTGCAGACCATGGTGATCTGGAGGCAATTGAGAGGAAGCCTCTGAACAGCTGATTGCAGGAAGAGTGCACTGGGAGGGATGGCTCTAAGCTCTGTCTTTCCGTATTTTACCTGAACTGCCAGCTGCTCCCCAGTGTGAAGACCAGGACACTGGGCTACATCCATCTCTGACCCAATTTAGCAGTTCCTCTCTTCTTTCAGGTTTATTGTTGAAATAAAAGCTCTGTCTGAACGCTGTGGTTGTCATAGTCATTGAAACACGGGAAGCAGCTGTTACAGGAGTCTGCACGGGTTGCAAAGTCTTGTCTGGATGAGAGCTGAGCTGGAAGAAGGAGCAGAAAGCACATCTACATGAGGTGTCCTCTAGGAATAGCATTAATACCCAATGAAATAAGTGGTACAAATACATTTTTCCCTTGTCTGAAGGGAAGCTGGGGTCTGGTAGTCCGATTTAGAAGACAATCTGAATTTCTCATCATTCCCTTGAACTTAGATGCTGTATTCATCAAACATCCGTGTTAGTCACTGCTAGCTGCTAGCCCGAGGCAACCTACGGTGTATTCCCTATCTAGATGCATCTTGCCATTAGGTACTGAAAATTAAACATACCTAATGATATGTCCAGAAAAAATAACTACATGAAAGACCTGGACAGAAGGAATTCAGGAAGGATGCCTCGTTCCCTACACCAGGAGTGTAACGCTGTGCAACTGCTGGGTACATCAGAAGGGTGTGTTATTGATATATATATCTATATATTTATAATCTCTGCTGAGGCTGACATGGGAGGAGAATTTAATAGACTTTAAAGAAGACTTTCTACTTTCTGAGGTAGTTCTTACTATTATATATTATCGTGCCCCTCCTTGCACCCCAAAGCATCAGCTGTATGTACAAAGCAGACTGACGATTACATTTCTTTTGGGATAGTCATTGATTCAGAGCTCTGGATTTTAGCCGGGCTTCTCCTATAAATACTTCTCTAGTTACAGTGGTATTAAGAAACACATTCTTGTGAGCCTTGCACAAATTTAAAGATGTCTTAAATCTGTCTGTGCGCTGGAAGTCTCAATGCACCGGAACAGGGAGCTTCTAAATAATTTGAGACAATGGTACTTTGACAGAAGGGAAAGCCTTCTGCCTCCTTTTACACATAAGAAATCAGTCAAATAGGTAATTTAAGAAAGGTTAGAAAAATAACAATGTTCTGCACCACAGTTTGTTCCCACTGGCTTGTTTTGCTCTGATCTTGGGAACATCTGTTCCTTTCTTCTGTGGAGTTTTTGTCATCTCTCTCGTTCCTTTTTTGCTTTTTTTCTTGAAGAATAAAACATTAACATTTAGAAAAAGGAATATACAGGGACATAATGAGCAAGGGCTTTGGAGGCGTGCGCTTCTATTGGGGAATGTAGATCATGAGAAAGACTGTTAATTATTACATTGGAGTAATAGCTCGAGAAATTGCTGTAAAAAAATTCCCTATCCAGGCCAAAAATTGAAAATCCATCCCGTCAAGGAAGGGTATTGGTCTGGCTGTTTCTGAACTGCAGAAACTGGGCTGTAAGGATGGAAACTGTGGGGCAAAGGGCAGGTGTGTCCCCCAGATCACAGCCTCTGAAGTTCACGTTCCTGCAGTGGAGGAGGCAGAGGAGGATGACGTAGCCTTCATCACTCTCCTTTTGTCCTCTTTCCTTGTTTCTTTTGGTACCAGTGGATGGAGAATTAGAGCACTCCTGAGTTCAGAAAGCAGTAAATGGTGCAGGGTACAGAAAATGATTAATAAAGTTTGGAGCTGGCAGGTTTATTTGCCAGGTGATGAACTACTTGTACAGCATTTCAGCTTGAAGGACTGAAAAATTGACTGTCGAGGGTTTTCTCCCTGGGTTTCAAATTAGTTTATAGTGAGCTTGTGTCCAGGACACATGGAATAACTTATTTAATTTAAAATAAATCTCCCAAGCCCCACACTTTGACCATATGAAGTGGTCCTTCTCTTGCGGCTCCTTTCTCGGTGGAAAAATCCATCTTGTGAAATGCTTCTGCAGCCCAAAAGCATTAATTTTGAGGAAAAAAAAAAAAAAAGCAGTAAATGGAGGTAATTCCTGGCCAGAAGTGAAATGTAGCATATGATCTGCTCTCGTCCAGCATGAAGGGAGGCAGCTGGAGCCTTGTCGGGATGAGCCGCTCTCCAGCATCTGCGTTCTGCACGTCTGGGAGGAACCGAACACCTGTAATTCCTGCTGCTGTCAATGGGCCAGCGCCTGACACGGCAAAATACTTGCACAAAATGCTTGCACGTCCCACTGGAGCTCCCCTGCATGTTGAATTTCAAGATTCAAGGTCATTTAAAGGCTGTCAGCCCCAAATTAAGCATTTCCCATCAATCTGGCCTTGGCTACTGATGTCTAGAACGGTAAATATTTTACTAGGCTTATTTATTCCCCTTCCTTTTCTCAATCTTTCCTGTATTCGTAGTATAGATATAAAGACCATTTTCAGTGACATTGTATTTCACTGTCAGAAAGAAAGGAAGAAAAAAAATTTTTTTTTGTTTAGATTTATGTCCTAGCTTTACAGTTGGTGAAGCCAAGTGCAGCCCGGGGAGTTCTGTAATTTATCAAAAAAAGTGCTCTATATGGCTGAATTATCTCTGCAAAGCAACCAATTATTTCAAAAGTAGACTTTTCCCTCCACAAGAACAAGCTCAGCAGCCAAATGACTAAGACATTCCAGACAAAGTGACTGATAACCACCCACTCCCTTCTCCCGTTTACTGGAACCCCGGCTGCCTCGCGCTCCCTCTTCTTTACCATAAAAAGCCACATTAGGCTTTCTCCATCCAAAATTGCTCTTCCCTAAACCGTGCCTTTTTTATTGCTCCTGGGCTCTGAATGTCTGAAGCAGGGCCTCCAAAGGGATCTATTCTAGGGGGGCTTTTTGGGTCCCTCTCCCCAATTTTAGAGGTATTTTCCTTTCCTGGTTGAGGCAGTAATTAGTTACAGCATTGATTTTTACTTTCATTCAGCACACAAAAAACCCCAAAACCTCAAAACACGGTGCAAGTGAAGTTCATTCTAATCTGGCCATAAAATTTTACGAGAGATGTAAATCAAAGGGAGGAGTGGCGGCTAATGCTCTGGAACAGTGGAGCCCTGTTCAAGCTTTCTCAATAGAGTTAAATCCCTCCAGGAGCAATTAGCCTAACAAGCTGTTTGGTCCACTTATAAATAACGTCACCGATGGAGACGTCTGGAGGTGTCTGCTCTGTGCACAAGAGACTTTCCAAATATGCTGAGTGGTGAATGACTTTTTTTTTTTTTTTTTTTTTTCTTAATCCACAGCAGGGGGGTGGAGATGCATATCTGACATGTCCCAGCAGCTTCCCTCACATATTTGTCATGTTTTCCAGGAAAGATATAGAGGGGAAAGTAGGGAGTGCCATGCTCTTCTGGAGTGTCCTCCTACGTGGCTTGGTTGCTGTGCATGGGGCAGCACGTCTTAAGTGCTGACCTCAAATATTTTGGTCAAAGTAATTTAAGAGTGACCCTGTGCATGACAAACCTGGAATGATTCATGGCTGAAGTCCTTGTCACAGCTCCTGCGACATCCGAGACTGGTGAAAGAAGGCGTGAGAAATGTGAGCTGCAGAAGGAGTCCCACCAGATGCCATTTGAGCAAGAGGATGTTGACAGGAGTGAGGGTCTGGGTGCAGCCCATGGTTGTGCCAGCCTTGGAGGGATGGGGTGAGGGGAGTGAAGTTTTACCCCTACAGAGTGTCTTTTCAGGCGGTATTTTTTTGGAGGGACTCAACAAAGTGGAGATTTCTTTTGTACATGACCAAGTGACTTTGGTTTCTGCATTCAGGGGCATCTCTGGCACACCCAGGCACTACAACCCCAACTAACACTGTGGCCTCACTTTTTCCTTCTGCTTGAGAGCTGGCCTTAGCTTTCCCACTCATCCTGTTGGCTTGAAGCATCTTCCTGGTTTGGGGTTTTTGTAATTATTTTTTTTTAAATTGTCAACTTTTTGTCTTTTCTTTTTCTAAAATAAGTTGTAAATTTCTAGCCTTTGTGCTCTTATGATTATGGGGGAACCTTCTGCAGCATGTAGAGAGCTTGCCCCATAGAACTGCCTTTATAAAACGCTAATTAGAAGTGATGATTACACTAGATGATTACAGAGGCATTAGGTGGTGCCTTTAACTTTGAAAAATTGAGACTTTCATAAGCAAATAAACCTCAGCACAGATGTTACCTTGGTTTCAAGCCCCCTATGACTCTGTCATTTGAGTTTGTTCACTGAACCCAGCGAATTTGCATGCATCAGGAGACACGAATGCTTTGGGATGAGAGGACGAAAAGGATGGGAAAATGATGGTCTTTGGTCTCATCCTGTTTGCACCTTGAGGAGACAGATCTGCGTTCTACATGTTGCATCCAGTGCAGAAGTAGTGCTATTGTGGGCAACTAAATACACTGATACCTGGGTGCAAGTGAAAACGGTGATTATCTCGTTCCACCTTAAAATCCAAGTTGACTGAGGCCAGGTTTGGTCAGGTCCCACGGCAAGGGAGTAGGATACAACACATCCGGACAGGACAATGCAGCTCAGCACCAACAGGATAAGTTTGACCTGCCCAGACAGCCCAGCGAGCCACAGTGCCAGGGCAGGGCCAGGAGCAATGTCGCGGTGGAAAGCATGATGCCAACCACACGTCAGTGGTGACATCAGCCAATATTGTGTATGTGTCTATAAACAGAGAAAAAGTGACCATGAGGACATCTGGGACCTGACATACTCCTTTGTGCAGGTCAAAAATGCTGTTCATATTTTTTCTCTACTCTTAAGGCCAGGAAAGTAGTAACTGTTCAGGAGACAATGATGGTTTTTACTCATGTCACCATTTTTCCTTGGAAATTGCAGTTTTTTCCTTCTGCAAAATGACCCAAACTCTGCACACTTGGTACATTTTGATTAACTTTTTAAACCTTCCTTTTGGTTGAAGCACAGGAAATTCCACTCTTTCTTGCTTTTGTCAATCCTAGATGTCCTTCAAGCAAGGGATGGATAATCAGTTGATAAGGAATTAAAAAAAAATAATTACCGGCCCCCAAAGTCTAAGAATATTTGACAACGTTTTGCAGAGATGAGAAGTGGGAAATGCTCTGAGGTTACACAATGTGCTGTGCTGCTGGTTGTCTTTACTAAAGCATCCAGATCTCAATGTTTCCTTTCCCACTCTTGTTCCTGCTGTTATTCTAAGGCATGTAGGCTTCTACCACATGTTTATAAGCTGATAAAACCATAATGCCAGGAATGTTTTCCTTCCTCTATTAGATTAGCAAAATAAGTGACTTTTCAGATACAGCCCTGTTTACCATACTCTCTGCACCAAAACAATAGTTGTGAGTAAGTGTCGGAACTCACCACGAGGTGAGAAAATAAGTCACTCGGTGTAAACGCCAATGTAAGATGTATCTGTGAATCTCAGTGCCGATGGGAAATGTTCCGCTCTGCTGATATGCTCTCCTCGCAGGAGCCCCAGTATCACTCCAGTGCTTTGCTGGGCTGGCAACCCTCAGCAGTGACAGCAGCCGTGACATAATGTTTAGTCCAAATATCCAAGAATAGACCCCATCAGACACAACTGAGTCCTTCTGCCGCTGCTCTTGAGCGATTCATAGTTCTCCATGCCAGGCAGCTTTCTGACGATGTGGAGTTTGACTCCCGTTAGGTCAAAGCAGCCACACAAAACACTTTTCATAATGAAGGAGTATTTTAAGGATGTGTAATGAGATTTTCCCAAAGCCATAAATACGCTTCTCTTGATCTGTCGTGCACTTAACACTGCTGTGTGTTGTGTGAGGCTTTCAGAACAAACACCGACATAGAAAAGTTTTGGGGATGGGGAAGAGCCTTGAGCCGTCAATTACGCTAAACTCCCCAAATGCATAAAGCATTTCATCGAGGGAGATCAAAGTGCCTTTCATGGGAAGGAAGAGCTATGGTCTGTGCTCTCCCCACGGGAAAACGCTGGGGAATAAATTGTCTGGCCAATTCTATAGCAGCATTCTTTAAATGTTAACCTGAGAGTTGAGTTTACATTCCTTGCAGCTTCCCATACACCCTCGCAGCCTCTTGTGAGCTCTGCCCAGACCTACAGCAGCCTTGACACATTTTTGAGGTGGGACATGGAGCAGACGAGATGAAGAAGGGGGGAGAAACTGCAAAAGAAAAACAATGTGCCCAGAGCCATGAACAAAACCAGGTAGCACCTGCTGAAGATACCTGATGTGTGTTGCATCACGTAAATGCTGGGGAATCTCCCCCCCATAAGATAGTAAAAATTTCCTGAGACTGCAAAGAATGACAAAATATTTTTGCAGTTGTGTTGCACGCTATCGGTTGGAAATAATTGCTTTGGACTGCGAAGAATCCTCAGTTTTAATAGACATTATGAATATACCGTGATGATAATACCAAGGTTTCTCCTTCAAATCACTGCTAGTCTTTGGGTTTCATAGGGATGACTGGATCAGCTCCAGCAGCACAGTTTTATCTGGGTATTTAGTGGAGCACCTTGTTCCTGGGTAATCTGGTATTCTGGAAATGATGGAAAAGCATCGAAAAGAGTGATGATCAGCTCAGTTATCCCTCACCCTAATGAACTGTGGATAAAATGCTCCTTAAGCATTATTTCCATGTTGTTGTGTTTCTCTCAGAGAGAAAAGGACCCAGTGGCAAGGCACGTGAAAGAATTCCAGCTCTACACACAAACAGGCATGGAGTGGTACTCTCAGGAAGAGTCAGGATCTGCATTCACATTTATGGTCTCCAAAACATGATAGCTTCCCATGGACAAACCGGACCTGATACTACCAAAGCACTAAATGTTTCCGCTGTGACAGGGCAAGTGAGCACTAATTAGGTTGATGAACTCCATCAGACTAAACCATCCGGTTCTTCCATTGTTCTGCCTTTTGTTCGGATTCCTCCACCAGGACCAGTGTGGGATGAACTCTTAGGACACTCTGCTGATGTTTGAGGTTCTTCTGTAGCTGCTGTAAGCTGGATGATGAAGACCCATTTCTAACCATCTCCCCCTCAGGCTTTCTCAGCTTCATTGATGAGCTGTGGTTCTGGACCATCATCTACATGGACTTGGCTGGTTCTGTCTCAAGGAAAAAGTATCAAACCATTACATGGAGATTCTTTTCTGCATTGTTTTTAATTTAAATCCTTCCTCACTCACACCAGACATCTGATTTAAATGCTGTTTGTTAGCATTATTTAACAATATTTCATAGAAAATGATATAGTTTCTGGCACTTAATGAGTTCACACTGGCTGAAGAGCAAGGACCCTGGGCAATGTTGTACCAGTAGATGGACAAACTTCTGTCGGGAGCAGGACAGCACCCAGATGTGTTCGTTGCCTTCCACGGTAGCTGGAGCTGCATTGTCCCAGAGGAAAGCATCACCCCCACCACCTCTTTGCTCTCTCCACGTCGCTGCTTTCTCCTTTCATAGTTGGGGATGGTTTTGCTGTCTCTCTCCCCTGTTGGTCTGCTGGGACTTGCACTTCCAATTTGTCTTCTTGAACGACTGCGGAGGGTGTTTCCGGGAGGACCTTGTCTCTTGAATTTGTTCCTCCTGTCTGATTCACAGAGCCTGAGCTTGTTTGATCTCCCAGGGCCGGCATTTCCAGCAGCTCCCTGGGGCTCCATGAAAGGGGACTAAGGAAGAAGAGTTCACATATGCTACGCAGAAATCTCCGTATTTTAAAGGGTATCTTGTATCCCCGCTGGAACATTTTTAATGGTCCACAAATCAGGGAAAAAAAAAAAAAAAAGAAGTTGAAAACCACACTTAAGGCATTCATTGTTCAAAGCCCAGATCTTCTGGGAGCTGCCGTCTTCGCGAAGGCTCCACGGGGCCATGATCTGAGGAAGTCTGTGCTGAGATCCGACACGGAGACCCTGCTCGCTCGGGGCGGGGTGGGGGTGCTGAACATATGCTCTCAGGCACACAGTGTTTATCTTTCAGGGATATATTTCCATTTTTGGTAAAGGAAGCAAGAGAAAAGATTTCCAAGGAAGAATATGCAAAGGTATTAGCTATGGAGATTTATGCCCTGCTTATGACAGCCAACGGGGATTTGATGAAATGTGTGTTAGAAGAGGTAAAGACTTATTTTATTCCCCTTTAAAACTCCTAAAGCAGAATTCTGCTCTCCTCGTGACATCCTCTGATGAGACTTCAGAGTTACTAAGGCTGAACAAGCCAAAAACATTTGCTGAAATTTTCAGAAGTGCTTGGGAAACCCAGCGCTAATCCAGCGTGTTGCTGCTTCTCTTTTCCCTTCGTGTTCTCCATCCGTACCCTCTGTGCATCCCAGTCGCTGTGACTAACATGGCAAAATTAAGAGCTCCAAAAATAAATTCTGCTGCCTTAAGTAAGCTGTTTAATACATCTCTTGGGCTTTAGTCTTTGGTCACAAAGTGGTAAGAGGAATCAGCAGGTGCTGAGGATGCTCCAGCTCTTTAGCAAGGAGATATATTTTGTGGGAAAGATAATTATAGACTGGATTTAATCTTACCTGTACTCAGAAGAGCAGTTACTGAGACTCAAGAAACAATATCCCACAGGAGGTAAATGATGGGAGTGGCCGACAATTTGCAAATTATTGTTTAGACAAACAGAAAGAATCATAATCTTTTCTTGTGAGACCATGAGAACAGATTCTCCAGATGTGTCCTCTGTTATTTATAATTACTTTCAGAATATATTTGTTCTGCAAACTCTTCTTGGAATTGGAGTTACATATAAAAGTGTTTGCGCTGTTAACATTTGTTAATTCTTCTACTTCCTGGTCAATCACTGGCTAAAGCAGAAATAGTTGGTAATTATACAACTAAAATGTAATTTCACTTGATTTCTGAATGTTCTGAATCAAAATGTACTTTTCGTGACTATTCTGCAAGAATAGGGCAAATATTTGTAGGGAGGTCAAAATCAATATTAATGCTTCAATAATAAAGTTGTGCAAGCTCTTGAAAATGTTGACAATCTGGAAAGGTCAACAGCTGGTAGGGAATTCCCATTATTTCAGCAGAGAAATTGCTAAAGTAGCTGCTCATCTGCTAAGACAGCATCTTTTCCAAAAATCCTCCAGCATATTAGAGGTCTGCAGTTAAAATTATTAAAAAATGACATTTTCCCCATCCTCCTCCCAGCTGGCAGTGCCACCATTGACTGACCAGTTGGTTGGTGCTAGATAAGATGTTTTCACAAGGAAGAATACCGTTTCCCCTGTTTATCTACAGGATAAGCAAGCAATACTTGCTCATTGCCTTAGCTGCTATCGTAACCCATGGGCTAATGTATATTTTTGCTGCCCGGAGAGAGCAGGGACGCAATGCCTTGCTGCCACAAATCACCACTTTTTCTCCCCTTTAGAGACATTTGCCCACCTCTTCTGCAGATGCTCAATCCATCCTCCTCCTCCTCCTGGCTGAGGATGGCCAAAATGTGCCAGATCCAGAGGGGGCACACATGGGGGTCCCCACAAGCTGGTGAGGGGACATGAGCATCCCAAGCCCCCAGAAAAGGTCCAGGGGTGGTGGGCAGAGGTTGCACAACTCTTCACCTGGGACACCCTGATGGCCATCTCAGACCATGTGCTGACCATGGTGGGTCCAGCAGCACGCCTGGCTTGGTACAATATCCCAGGCACATACATGAAGGAGGATTGATGGTTGATCCATCAGTCCATGTTAACTGGGATGTCTAATGTCTTTTGCTCATCTCCCTCCAAAGGCGCATGGATGAACCGATCTGAACCCGTCTCAAATATCCCTCTCATTTCAAAGCAGAAGAGGAAAACATGGAAATATCCTGTGATTATACAGGGCTCTAGAGACCTCTCGTGGACAAACACATTTGTTTCCTCCATGTTATATATTTGTATTAGAGAGAGGTTGCATTTATTTCCCGAGCCTTAACCCAGTTTGGTGTTAGTGGTCCGTGGTGACACAAAGACTGATTCTGTCCCTATGGTGATGATTGAGCAAATAACATGTTGATTGTTTTCTATCTTTCTCACTTTGCCTTGTTCTGCAATTTATTGTTACGTTACGATCTTTGTATCCTGAAGTGGTATACGGCAGGGAAATTCACTTGAATTCCCATAGCTGCCTTGTTGCTCTTGACCCAAATGGGTTTGGTTTTTAATATTTGTACTTGTTAGACCATACAGATGCTACAGGAGGAAGAATTAAAATAGCAACATTAAATTTTATTCCTGTGTACTTATTGTTGAGCAGAAATTATTTGGAATGTCCTATTTTTTCTCATCCTATCAAGATTCACTGATTTTGTTGTTTCTTGTTCCCCTCCCCATTTTTTATAGACAATTTTTTCTCCTGTCACAAAGCAGAAAATTTCCATCAACCAGAGAGAAATCTGGAGGTTACTGAGCATTCCTCAGACTGGCAGGAGTGTTCAATGGTTGAAAACTACCACTCTGAAACCAGAAATAGATCAGTGACTGAATATTTATTTATTGATGAAAAAAAACATTTTTTTTTCCTGGAAAATATGTTAACTTGGTTGTGTCCAAGCCCCAGGAGGTGCCTCCTACGAGATGAGTGTTCTACCAAAATCCATGTCTGCACCCATCTGCCAGTGCCGGGATAAATTGCTTTTTTCTCCAGAGATTATTTGATTTTTTTCCATGATCCGCCTCATTTTCCAGTTCCAGCCTTTCCTCACTTAGGTGAATTATTGGTGACCCTTGGTGCTTTCACTTAACAAAGGAGAAATGGCTGTTTTCTTCACCACTCTGGCTTTGCATGAAAGTACGGTAAAATTAAAGGCAGACAACAAGTTTTCTATCAAAGAGATATAATTAAAGGGGGCACTCGGTTCTCAGTGCTTATCTCCAGCCTCTGTGAGCAGCCCGCTGTGTGGAAGTCAAAGGCAAAGTAATTTTTCTTTTTAATATTCCAATAACTCTCAGCTATTTTAAGAGAAAATCTGCTGACAATTTTGGACAGAAAACTACATTTCAAAAAAAAAAAAAAATTAAAATCTTGGCAGGAAGCTCCTGATTTCACAGGAAAATTTCGATGTACCGGAGAGTTGAAAACCAAAGTAGCGGGACATATTTCAGCTGAATACGCTTTGATTTTTTTGCCAGGAGGAAAACACGGATTGGATGCTTTTCTTTTAAATTCTTTTTTTCTGTCATTTTTTTCTGCAAGGGAAAGGACCCAGAAATTTTTTTTCATCACCTTTCGTGGCTTTGGTTGTAGGTGCAAAGCACTACCAGGGGAAAAAAACCAGGATAAAGTTGTCGTGTCCTTTTCCCAAACTGTGCTGGGAATGTGCTATAGACTGTGCTCTGAGCAGATTTGAAGTGGGTTTTTTTAGTGGATTTTAGAGGAAATTTCTCTCTTCGGCGGGTTGCTGTACTCAGCTCCCACACCTGCATGATTTTAACTCCACTTTAATTTATTCTTGTCCCTGTGCTGACTCTAAAGCAGCATATTCTCGCAATAAAATTCTGGGTGTATTTCAGACATCAGGAAAAGAATGGAGCAATGTGGTAGTGAGGTTTTTAATTATTTTTTTCCTGATTCTGTCTCTCTTTTATTGCAAACCTGGATATCAGCTGTATCCAGGCCAAACACGGATCTGGAATCTCGAAGTCTTTCCCCATTTTTCTCCCTATCTTTACCTTTCTCATTTCAGTTTGACAAACCACCAAGAAGTTTGAGCCTGAATATTATTTTTTTTTGTGGTACATCTTATCGGCCAATTAGTGTTTTAATTTAAATGTACAAGTGCCTATCTCTCTGTTCACAGTTATTCTGCCTGATATAAAACAATTGTTTGCTTACTGGCTTCGGGAATCAATGTTATCACGACTCGCGAAGTATCTTATTTGCTTTGTGATATGAATGCTTAGAGTATTTTTAAATTCTGTTTTCTTGGTTTTTCACTTTTATGTGCCATGCAAACCAGAGTGATCTCAGCAGGCGATTTTCCTGTTGTTAAGCCCTGAACCCTAATCTGAAGGAAACAAACCCAGCTCCTCTTATTTTCAAACAGATAAGATTTGCGAGGTTATTAATCACAGGTTCAAATGGCTACGCTGGGAATTGGAAATGATATACCGTTTTATATAAAACTTGTCAACATTTATTACAGAGACGGACCATCCGTCCAGTGGGAGCCTTAGAAAGTCATTATGTGTCTGGTGGATGATAAAGAGCGATTTAACTGCACAAACAGCCATGACATCATGCTGAACTTACATGTTCTTTCATCTGCCCCTGAACGATACCGGTTCTTTTTGGCTATTGCCCTGAGCTTTGATTTTGGATGGGGGAGTTCTTTCTCCTCCCGTGTATCTTTTTTTTTTTTTTAATAGAACAAATTGCTGTTGTGGGTTTGATTTTTCTTGAAGATCTGAGAAAGCTTTCTGGCTGGATTCAGAGGATTAGCTCCCGGGCAGGTGTAAATCAACGTTATCCCACAGAAGCTGGCTTGCGTCAGACCAGGGTTTAGCTCGTGGTGGTGTTTAATCTTGGTGAAGCTGTACGCTGGAAAACATGAAATTATATCCTCCTGCGCATAAACAGATCCTGCTAAGCATGGGACACATTGAAAAAAGATAATTTTCCAATCGGTTTATTTCCTTTCTCAGCATTGCTCCGCAGACATTAAACCTATTTCATGGGTGACGTTGGGGCTACCCAACCCACTGGCTGTGCTGACAAATAATGACATGGATAACTTACAGAGGAGATTAATTTCTTTTTGCTGTAGCTGCCATGAGCACTACGAGCGCCTTTAGCTGGAAGGGCTTTCAGCACGCCGTGTAATGTCACCGTTACAATGACAAAGTAGTTTAAAACCCTCGTAAATATCCCATCAAAATCTTCCAGTGACCATTCAGTGCTGAAATAAACTGCTTGAAAAGGATGAGATACATATATATATATATATAGGTGTGGACATATTTTGCAGCAGCTCCTGGTGGGAAGGGTCCCCTTGCATGGATGCCACGGTTCAATCGCAGCCACCATGGGACATCCCGAACACCCTCCCAGTTTACTGCCAAGGACTGGAGCTGCTGGTGATAAGATCACAGAATGCAATAAACCTCCGAAGTTCCTTCCAAGGGATAAAAGATGGGAAGCGAAGTGTTTTAAGTGCAGCCAGATTGCTGTTGTAGGCTGGGGAAGAAAAAAAAAAAACCCTCAATGAGACTGGTATTTGGAAAAATGGTCTCTGAACTTTGCAGAATTATGTTTGGCATTGAGAAATTAACTTCTGTGGAGACTAATAAATACAGCATCTTGAAACTGCTGGTGCTGCAGCCTGGGACTGGCATCCCTGGGGCTGCGGATGCCAAAGGGCAAAGATGCGTCAGAAGTGAAGCAGAGAAACCGAGATAAGAGTCTTGCAGAATGACAAAGATTTCCCCTGTTCCTTTCTGTGATTCCTCACTCCAAGAGGACAAAGTGCAGGAAGACTGCCAGAGGATTGATGGGTTTTCCCTCAAGCATACAAAAGGTTGTTGTTAGAGCAGAGGAAGAGCAGCGTGTCTTGCAACAAAGGTGTCAGGGTGGGTTTTTTTGCAAATTCATGAAGGAAAAATAATAAGTTAGGTTTTTTTAAATCTCCTATTTAAAAAAAAAAAGTCTCTTCTGGCCACTGCCCTTATGTGTGTGCTTCTTAAACACCATTTAAATTGTTGTTTGGAGCTTCTGCACCCTACTCGCATCCCTGATAGAGTTTGGGTCAATTCTAAGTAGAAACTTCTTCAGAAATCATCCTGGATCATCAGGGTAAAGGATAGTCTCCATTTTCCATTTTTTTCTGGAGAAAACAAAGTGTTTTCCGTTACTCTCTGACACTGATGAACAACTAGTCCGTCTTCCCTGCACACCTGCTGCAATGCAGAACCTCTTATGAAGTTGCCTATAACCTGGCAGAAAATATCCCCAGTCTTTAAAAATCCTAAAATATCAATAACAACAGTGCAAGGAGAGGAAAGAAAATCTTCTTGGAAATGAGATTTCCACGGGGAAAGTCCCTTCCTTGTGAAGTCCCTGGTGGTCATAGGCAGCTGAAGTGGCTGTATCCAAGGATAACATTTCTTGGGAATAGGAGCGATTTGAATAAGTAAAGTGTCTACAAATGGGTTTTATCAAAATCCACAGACTGCATTTAAAGGGAAAAGCATATGGGAAGAGACCTTGTGTTGAGCCTTTCCCCACCAGTGTTTTAGTCTTAAGAAGTATGCATATAGTTTTGAATTTCTAGATTTTTTTTAATGACTTGATCATTTGTTCAAGCTGATGCTGTAAAATGCTCCAGGTTTTTGGTAGGAAAAGGTTCACTGTTTATGCAATTCTAAATCCTTCCTTTTAAAATAAAATTTACAGCCTCCTGAAAGGGCTTACGCCGACCTCCCAGGCTTTGATTTCTCGCAGAGTTTTTGAAATGCATATTAACCCCAAGACTGGTAACAGACTGAAATAATTACACTCGATGGTAGGTGTTAATGCCTTTGACATTGCCTGTCAGTTGTCTTCGTGCTTGTGAGAAATTTATGTACCAACTGCCCAACATTTTACTGCCAAACTATGTTCTTTCCATTCCTTTTAGGGTTTACCCTCCATGCCATGAATCTACTTGTTCATTTATCATAGTAAACCTTCAAGTCAGATTTATTTCAAAGGAGAAGGGCTAAAAATAGCTCAAATTGTGAGGTTTTCACAGAAGGTTGATGCACAGCACAGGGCACCCTGCGCAGGCATGGCATCGCCTCGTGCATTTGCTTCTCATTGATTGCAGGACAGAGGAAAAGCTGGTGAAGATAGCTGGGGTGTGCTGTAACTTCAGGCTATGTGCTGAAAAACAACCTCCAGCTCTGCTGAGACATGGATTTTGGAGGACATCTAATGACAACACCTTGGTAAACCTCCACCCCTCGGTCTGTCTTGGCTAAGGAAGATGTCGTGGTTGGTTTTCCAGTCCCCTGGGTTAAATATTAGCTGTTCCACTGAAAAACCATAATGGAGATGAGAAAATTCCTTGTTTCGATGGAGTAAGCTCATCCATGGTGGCACTCAGTCCATCTCCAAGACGGAGCTCGCAGTCAGCACACCTGGAGCCTCACCAGTCCTCACCTGGACTTATGGAATCCATTCTCCACAAACCCTACCTCCTTCATGACAAACTTATGAGGATGTACTTGCCAAGGTGCAGGTCGTGCCCATTGCCCGTGTTTTACTGGGTTTTCAGCCCAGCTTTAGGTAAGAGGTGGCTCCAAGGTTACATCGCTGTGTGTCCTCCATCCACGATGCCCCACAGTGGGGCTTGTGACATCAATGGCGGCACCTCCCAGACGCTGCTGTGGTTTTACAGCTGGGTGGGACCACACGTCCTCTCTGATGTCTAGGAGTGTTGTGACATGAAGCTGTATGATTTCACCGCCCTTTTGTTTCCTGGCACACAAGTGTGCATCACAGTGAAGGAACATGTTTAACAGGCACGTGTTGGGTGATTTAATTCTCCTCTTGGTGCTCTCGCAGTGGCTTTGCTTTCAGAAGGTGAATATGCAACGTCCAGTTTGATCATCTAAAAAAAGGGCATGGAAATGATGTGGTCATCTCCAGTCAATGACTTTGAAGGAAGGGTTGGTCATGCAGGTGGCTGACCTTCAACACAGACAAGTCACCTCACTTGGGGAAGTCAGAGCTTGATGAGGTTTTGTGTTGCATCCTGATTCCAGAAGAGATGAAAAACAGATTCCTGTGCGGGAGGTGAGGCAGTGGCCCAGGTTGCCCAGAGAAGCTGTGGATGCCCCATCCCTGGAGGGGTTCAAGGCCAGGCTGGATGAGGCTTTGAGCAACCTGGGCTAGTGGAGGGTGTCCCTGCCTATGGCAGGGGGGTGGAACCAGATGGTCTCTAAGGTCCCTTCCAACCCAAACCATTCTATGATTCTGTGATTCTATTAAAAAGCTGCTTTTTAGTCCCTGAAAATAAGCACAGAGATGTGGCAGCATCTGCCACCGCTTGTGCCAGAGCTGCAGAGTGCAGCATGAGGCACTGATATCTCTGCAGGAAATACTGGTTTGTGCTGGGCAGGTTGGATCTGACCTTTATTTTCCAGGTAGTTGTGGAAGAGGCTGGTTCTGTACGTTGTGGTGATGAACGCAGCAATTTCCTTATCAGGTTCTGACATGTTGAACTCTGCTGGGTGATGCTGAGAAGACTAGGAGAGGATTTAAACACCTAAACAATTATAATTATCTGCAGCCAACACACTGGGCTGTTGATACTGATGCTCAAAGTGAAAGCGTTGAGTGAGAACGGAGTGACAAGTAAAAAATAGGAGGAGCAACATCTCCACACCTTCTGTACTTATCAGAAGGAATTTGTTGGGTTTATGTCCCGTAAAGCAGCATCTGCAGACCACGTTTATTGCTCTGGCGTGTTTGAGGATGTGCTCTGCAGGAGCCTGCCTGGCCCGGGGCAGATGTGTGCAGCACACACACAGGAGCTGCAGGGCTGGAAGATAAATGCAGCCCGACGGAGCATTTGTCACCTTCCACAAGTGTTTCACCAACTGCCTTACTCCTCGGTGGCATCTTGTTTGGACCGTTAGTTTAAAGAAAACTGATGCCTTGTGGATACCTATAAGGACATGTTCTGCTCTCCACGGGTACACTGTCTCTTTATTTTTTTTTTTCCCTGTATAGGGATTTTCAAGTAACCCCAGGATTTAATTATTTCAGTGTCCACTGTTCGTGTATTGTAGGTAACCCACACAATCTTTTTGCAAACTATTTCCAGAACTTCAGACTAATTTTGAAGCTCAAAAAATTGTTAACAAGTATTTCCTAGCTCTTGCTTTTAAATTCATCAGAAGCAAATGAATTAAATTCATCAGAAAGAGAAGATCGGTGGAAAGCTGTTTTCCTCTTGGTCCGGGGAACTCTGAAGAGTTTTGCTAAAACAACGGAGTTCTTTAATAATGTTTTCAGCTACACTCCATCAAACAGTGTGCCTAAACAGGGCAACGGCCAGACCTTTGAGCTGTTTTTGTGGCTCCTCATCACTCACTTCTGTGCAGGACTCTCTCACAACAATGATCCCGAATAGAAAGGCAGGAGACGTACTTAATAAATGAGCAGTGTTTCCTGCCAGACTTCAGCTGATCTCAAAGAAACTGCAAATGATCCTACATCTAGGCAGAACCGCGGGTTGCTCTGCAGTCGTTTTATTTTCCTTAATACCTTAGTTGGGTGTAAACCCTGAGGAGGTCCTTTGGCTTAGACCTCTGCGGAGGGTGCGATACAGATGAAACCTCCCTATGGGTTGAAAGAGACCCTGTGAACCAAAAGCTATGGGGTTCGCGGTAAAAAATGAGAACTATCCTCAGACTCATTTATCTCCCCTTGCAGTGAAAGTGCCAGTGGGGTTTGGTTGCTTTGAAGTCTGAATTAAGAGAGGAGAGGGGAGGTCGGTATCTGGGGGAAGACGTTGGTCCAAAGAGCAGTCTCCTAGGTTGGGGACAAAATAGCAATGGGTAAGCTGGTAAGAAGCAGCTTTTTCTGGACATGGGGTCCACTGGGTGGTCACTGGGATCTGAAAGGTCTCCAGACCTCCTATCTTACTGTGCAGGAACCTTGTGTAGAAAACCACAGCATCCCAGTAACCACCTTCCGCCTCCTCTGCCAGCTTAGCATCAAACTGCCTGCACAGTAGATGAAAGAGACCCAAAATGTTCCAAAATCAGCCTTTAGCTGAGTTTCCAATCCTGGGAAGGCTGGGAGGTGCGAGGTCCCTTTTGGGCAGCTGGAGGGTGGCCACAGCCACGCTGGTGGCAGACTGGGCACAGCCCCAGCTGGGTGTTTCAGGTCTGATTGTTGGCCGGGGGTGGGAGACTGCATCTGTCTGTTTAATATCAGATAACCGGCTCTTGGGGGATGCAGGCTAGCAGGGCTGAGCCGAGAGCAGCCGTCGGCACCGCTGTGGCATGTTTCCTTTTGCAGATTAAAAGCCCTTTCTCTAACCTCAGCAACACCCGCTGCCAAGAGCATTGTTTTACAGAGTGCTGGCCATGCTGCCCATTAAACAGCAATTAGTCGGTGTTGGATGCATGGCCCGCTCTCTCTCCCAGATGGCTAGTTATTAAGATATTTATGGTTAATATGAATTTCCCCTGCCATAAATCACCGGCCTTTATACCTGCAGGGAAGTCACAGCAATCAGCGACCCCGCTCAGTCGGCCCGGCCGGTGAACGCTGTCTTGTAAAATAAAGATCGTAACAACTTATCGTCATCGTAAAAACAACAGGAGAGGGGAAAAATCCCAGTGCTGGTATCTGATAACGGGCTGTAATCAAGTGCTCGCATATCCTCTTCGAGGAGGCTGGTAAATGGAAAGTTACACGGATTCATTTGTCACTCGGGGACTTCTGGACAAGGAGCCAAAGCCTGATGCAATTAGATGGGTGGGAGGATGAAAGAGCAGCGATGTGGACAGCTCGCAGGAGGACCGCGTGCCGGCAGGCGTGGGGTGCACCTCATCCAGCCCAGGGAGACGCGGGAAACGTCGGGTTTTGAGTAAATCTGCCGGGAAATGGGAAACAACCCTCTGGGACGTGGTGCTGCAGGGTAAAGTTGTTCCCAAGTCAAGGTTGCTGGGAGGTGTGTCCCATGTTTTCTGTGCAGTTTATATGCTTTGAAAACCTGGGTTAAATATCTCTTAAAATAAACAGCATTAGGTATGCACGTGGTGCTTTGTTTTTCTCTCATGATCGGCATTTGGGTGTAGAGTGGTTCTGAGCAATGTGAAAGTATGCAGGGTATTTCTACCTTTGGGGCTGATCTCGTTTTCACCCTGCAACTTTGGTGTTAGCAGAAACTAATGTTCATATCAACACCAAACTGGTTCTAATCACAGATCTCCAAAACAGAGAAATCACCCTCCTCCTTTTCCTCTTTTTTTTTTTTTTTTTTTTTTTTTTTTTCTTTTTTTTTTTTTTTTTTTTTTTTTTTTCATACTTTTT
>VZTO01001614.1:61552-82540 GCA_013400615.1 Syrrhaptes paradoxus
TTTTTCTTTTTTTTTTCTCTTTTTATTTTCTTTTTTTTTTCTCTTTTTTCTTAACCTGTCAGGCAAACATTAACTCCATGAAATAACTTTCTCTAAAGTGCCATAACTGACAGCGGATGGCAGGAGACAACCCATCCTCCTGTGCAGGTGTGCAGCTCCCAAACATGCTTTTTTTCCCCATATTTAAGACACCAGTGGCCCCAGTCATGTTACTGCCGCAAGCCACATCACCTTGTCTCTGGTCCTTCCTTTCAGGTGTTTCCTCTTGTCTTTAATAACATGACAGGGGATTTCAAGTGCACCTCTCAGGCTTTTTGAGCATTGCTGAAGAAAACTAACCATCCTTGCTCTTTGCTCCATCTTCCTGCATTTTGCAGAGGAAAATCCAGACCTGCCCAATGTCTTTGCCTTGTTACTGGGGGCTCTGGATTGACACCAGTAGGTTTAATCCCTTGAGCTAGCACTAGTATATTTTCTTCCATCCTCAGTTTACAGCTGCTTTGGTACCATCTGAGCAGCATGCCCTGGTTAGAGATTTAAATCAATGATGAAGGGAGAGAAAAATCAACTTTCAAGGTCTGGTGCTAAGGACACAGGAGTTGTTTCAGCCGGTTGGGGAGATTATTAAAAGGCAATGTCAGTAGATGGCACTATTTTATACTGTATGAGGACACGCTACAGGTAGGGAGAGAGCCCTAAAGCTCAGGAGATGTTGCAAGCACAGATTTCCTCTTTCTCACTCCATGCAAAAATGCTCCAGGATCCGTGCAGCAGAGGTGAGGGGTTTGCTCCGCGTGGGCTCCTCTCTTCCCTTTGCTTGCACTGAGCCTTTGCTCAAGGTTTAAGGATGATCTCTGTCATTTATGGTTCCTGGGATGATAAGCTCCCGTTGCCACATGAAGGCAGAGATGTGTTCGTGTCCTTATTAAACATCTCTGTCTAAAGCTGCTCAAAAAATATTCAGTTTGCTGCAAAATTCTGTGGATAGTCTCATTTGACCCCAGAAACTTGCTAAAACTGGGCTACAAGGGGTGACGTGCATCCCTCTGAGGCCCTCAGTTGCTTATGGAGTGATTTAAACCAGCTTTTTTTTTTTTTTTTCAGAGGGGCTGGATTTAGAAGTCTTGCTGATGTAAAATGGCTCTGAGTGTTTTACACCTTGGCATAAATTATTCCGTGATTAATATGGTGTTGTAACCTCACCTGAGCACACTGGAGAAGGGAGCAAAGGTGCAAACTGAGGCAAAAATGTGACTTTCCTTGTGTCCGTTGTAAAACAAAAATAAAACCAGTCGTAATGCTGGGATAATCCTGGAAAAATCCACCGGGTGACTCCAGTTGGAGGCTGGGGCACAGGAGCAGAGTTTGGCTGCTGTCTGTCCATCTGTCTGTCTGTCTGCATAAAACGCTGCCCCCGCAGTGACACTGGACGCAGCCAAACGGTGCCACAAGTGTGTGGCTGAAGCCAACCGAGGGACCGATGCTGCTGTTTGTTGCCATTTCTTCAGAGTTGGACAGGGTTCATTTTGGAGGCTTTAAAGGTCAGGGAGTTCAAAGTTCAAAGATGCTCATCAGAGTTAACATATATTTTGCCTTTAAGTTAAAAAAAAAATAAAAAAGGAATCTGTCCTTCACTGCTAAATCCCTTATATCAGGAATTCCTGTCATCCTCTGACAGTGACATTTTTATTCCCTTTAGTAATTGATTTTTTTTTCCTTTCCCCAGAGCATCCCATGTTTTGGTTCTTGCTGTTTATTATTTTCCTTTTTACTTGGCATCTTAGAGAACTGTCACATAGTGTGCTACTTCATCCCTTTGTACGTATATCGTCGTTTTTTCGGTACTAAATCAGAAAAAAACGCCTGAAGAGCATTAAAACCTCCTGCTCTTTGCTAATGCCGGTCAGCAGAAAAACTAACCCTGTGCCCATTTACACCCATTTCCCCCTCTCTGCCCTCCCGCCTGGTCCCTTTCCGTTGCTGATGCAATGCGAGATTTGTACGAAATCCTGACGACTATACGGGGTTTTTATCTCGAGGAACATCTAAATCACTTGGAAGTCTGTTGGCTGAACCCAGTAAATAAATAGCGGCGAGCTCGCTGGTAGCAGTGAGTTATGGCTCTGCTGTCACTGCTGCGCGGGCTTGTGTACAGCAGCTGCGCTAACAGCAACCCCTCTATTAGCATCTGTTTCTTTTAATCCCGTTCAGAAGAATTAAAGCAGTGTTCCCTGAGCTGGGGTTTTATAAACCAGCCAGATGAAGGTCTCTGCCCAAGCAGCGTTTTGGAGCTGGTGGATAGTCACAAGGGTTTGTCCGCGGTCCCCTAGTGATGCGTGCGGAGGGGATGCTCGGACTGGATCCCACGTGTGACCCCACTGTGATTTGATGGAGAAAATTATCCGTTATCCTGAAAATCTGCAGGGAGCTGGCAAAGCCCAAACCAAACCACGTGCCCTCCCCTGCCAAGGAACCAAGCCCAGCTTCACAAAAAAAAAGGAAAGTCAAGTCATACCTGATGCCCTGAATTTCTTTCCATGTCTGTCCATGTGTGTGTACAGCCATAGAGATGAAAATGCTGGGACAGATGGCATTATTCTGCAGCATAAACAGAGCACAATATGTATTTATTCCCACTGTGACTGTACACACGATTAGGTTATATAAAAATAGGTCTGATCTCACATCCACTGCATGCATTAACTATATCATATATTCACAAGCCGTTCTGTACATGTGTACATGTGACAGTGATCTAGTCTAACATGTGCTTGTATTCTATATTGTGTCAAAAGTACACAGCACATCTACCATTGAAGGAAAAAACTCATTATTCCCCTGTCTTCTCTCTACTGATTAAAAAAAAAAAGATTTTAGTAATTTACATTTTGAATATGTTTTCTGTGCCACTGAGCAATAATGGCTTTTTTTTTAATATTCAGAATTTTTATCATGCAAAAAGCATACTAAGACATAAAATATTGTTTTTTCTTCTTTTTTTAAATCCAGGACAGCAGCATGACTCGGTCCTGTTCTCAACTCTTGATAAAGCTTGCAGGTTTAGGTTCATTTACAGGGTTTCTTTTATTACAGCCTCATAAAAGTATTTACAATATTTCATTATATTTTAAACCAAAAGCTCTGAGACAAAATGCTTTAAATAAAAATGCCCATAATTTTCCTATTCCCTTGTCACCGTCTGAAAACCTTATCAAAGTTCCTCATTACTTTAATGGCATAGGATTAAGGGTAATGAAGAAACATTTAGGGTTCTGCAAATCACTTTGATTTCATTGTATAATCTAACAGCACTTCCCCTTGATTTACAGCTCGGTTGTTTGAAATAGCCTATGATATTTATCAGTCTCGGAGGAAACTCTGTTTCCTTGAGCAATTAACTACTCAGACAAAAGTTGTGTAACTCTTTTCTTTTTCTTTTTTTTTTTTTCCAGAGCATTTGTGGGTGAGAAATAACGAACCTCCCACCGGATCCCACCTTGATGCTAAATGAACCAGAGATGAGCATTTTCATTGCACATTTGCTTCCAAATATTTCTGTTGTCTAGACATTTTTCCCCTTTTTGAAGGATAAAGAAAAAGTCGCTGTTCATTATTAAATTGTATTTACATCTATAATTTTTTTGAATTTTCATTTGCTCATTTTGATTCTCACTTTTCACTTGATTTTTGGTTCAGATCTGTTTTCCTCATTGCCCGCACGGATTTCTCAGTTCCCTCGCTGAAAAGGGTGTTTCTTTCTCAAGTTAAAAATAATGTTTTGAAATAAAACACTCGCATTCAAACAGAACAAGAACATTTCTGACTATTGCAAAGCTCATAAAATAAAATAAAAAATCCAAAGTGCTCCAAAATCACCCCATATTAAAAAAACTTTTAAAAATGCTGAAATTTTTATTACAATTAATTCTGATCTTTCAATTTTCCTATTCATTAGCTGCTGAGGAAAGAGTCTTTTCTCCATCCATCCAGCTTTTCTCCTGCACTCTCTGCAGGAGATTGGGATTCAAACTCCTCTGATGCTCTGCATGACCTGGGTACCGGGAACGCTGAAGCCACGCCGAGGTCGTGGGTAGTTCAGTGCGTGCGGCGGCACGCAGGGCTTCAAAGAAATCGCTGCCATCGTGTCTGAAATGTTTCAGCATTCCCCGGTGCAGTAAACTCCTTAAAGCAATTTAATAATTGAGGATTAAAATAATGTATCTGCAGTTTTGCTTTTGCTAGATTGCGATGAACGTGTGGCTGGACCAGTTCTTTAATTCCCTTTGATGGATTTTTCCCATGGTATGCACGAGGCAGGTGAAATTTGTTGTCAGTTTGGAAAGATTTTGTGTAAGCACGGACTCACTTGAGGTTAAGCTCTTCCCAGCAGGATGATGAGGAATTGGCCGTGAAATAATTACGGTTGCAGAAAATTTATATTATGGGATATCCCCGCCATTAAAGGGCTGATCAACGCAACATCAATGGGGCTGGAGATGACCTAGTGGAGTAGGTGGGGAAAGAGTACCAAGAGGTCCAGCATGCCTCTGACAGCTGGAAAGTGGTGAGTATCGTTAATAAAGCAGGTGTCTCCTAAAAGGCACAAGAAATTTAGTGTGGAAGAGAGGGTGCTGGACATGACTCTTCCCAGTCCATTTTCTTAGGACAAGAGCTTCTGTCGTAATTCCTCCTCTTCCAAATTGCATGGGGAAGGCATTCATCAAGCATTTGTGCTTTTGGTCCAGTAAATTACCAGATAGATATACAGAGTGAAACACCTAGAATGCCAGTGTGATTGAAACACCACTGACAACGCTGATTTGATGGGCTGTCACCTGGCAAAGACACCGTAAGAACAGCCAGCCAAAGCTTTCCAAGCAGCTGTCTACAGAAGGCGTCGCTGGCATCTCATGAAAAGCTTTTGCCTTGAAAAAATGAAGAATATAGAGCCCAATCTTATATCCAGCAAGACCACTGTCAAAAGCACACGAGTGATGAAGGAGCTTGCAACCTACTTCGTAAGACTTGGAAAAGTTCTTCTCTGAGTTCACTAAGCCCAGATTAGCGTCTGTTAGTTTCTAGCTACTTGCTTTATAAATTTTCAATGGTTTCTTTTTAATATCTGGTCTTGCAAGCAGAAAAGTAGCGTAAGGATCGTAATATATCATGTGCTATATTACACCAACGGTATAATCCTACACTGCTGTTGGGAGATAGCAATGTACTTAAGAATTTAAGGAATCGGAGAGCAATTTTGCAGTGTAATCAGTGCTACCAAAACCCTTCTCCCAACATTTTTTTGGGGAGGGGCAGGAGGAGGGAGAGTTTTCAAGCTAATTCTTTCCATCTGGGCTTCATTTACGGATTATGTGGGAAAAGGCGAGATTAATACATGGGAGGAATGAGCAGGCATTAATTTGCCATCTGTGGATGTAAACAGGAAGCCCAACGCGTTGCGCCTTAATGCGTGCTTATTGGTTTAGTGAGGAAAGATGAGTTGACGCCATGGATCTTATCCTGAAAATATTTTAGTAAATTCTAATAAGATATTATAAACAAATGTCAGTCCAAAGCTTTTCCAAAATGGGGAAAATAACATTGTCCTTGGATACAAGAGCAGCTGATAGGAGGAGAAAAAAAAAATCATTTGAATGAATTTGGCAAGAAAATGTTACTTGTTCGAGATTATTTTTTTTGAAGTTTGACTTTTTAAAAATTTTGTTGGAATTGAGCATGTAAATGAACTTCCATGTTCAGCTTCTGAGCATCTGCTGCTCCTTTTAAAATTTAATAACTGGCCTTAAGGACTGACAATGCTTTTAAAGCATAAATTTAAGAATAATCCTTTTGTACTGTGATGGCTGAGTGAAAGTGGGAGGATTTTCTCCCCTGGCCTTTTCTTTTTGTTTGCCCTGTATTCACTCAGACCAGCCCAGACCACCTACATGAGGTGTAACCTGGAGGTCTCCCTCCTTTCTCCCAGGTGACAGTATCCCATCTCTTTCCACGGTTTCACTCCCTGAAATACATATCCCTGTCTCTCCTGAGCGCATTTCTCCGGAGAGGTGGAAGCTGAGTAGTTAAACAGAGACGACACCGATTCTTCTTTCCCAAGACCCGTAGTTTAACTCCCACCTTCCTCTCCAACAGCAGTGGGTGGCCGCTTCAGCCCCACTGCCCCGTAACCTCAACCGAAACTCCGTGATGTAGTTTCCCATCATCTGCACATGCAGGATGCCAGCAAGACCCCGTGGCAGGGCAGGAGTGAAGGCTCAGCAAGATCCCACTGCAGCATCATTCCCATGCAAAATTATGGAGGGGTCCCATGGGGTCAACAGCGTTTCATTTCCTTTAGGCTAAAAACCCCTGATTCAGCACAATGATCAGGACTGTGGACAATAAATGTCAAGCCCTGGCATTCATAGTTTTATAGTAGTTTAGTCTGAGAAATTGGGAGAGGTTGTTTTTATGGCTGGCTACAGAAATGGCACAGCCCCTCCTTGTTTTAGCCCGTCTATCCAGCTCTTGGAATCCACTCTGGACATGGGCATTGCCATCCAGCAAGCTCTTCAGGGCAGGATGCTCCTCACACTTGCGTGGGGCACACTTCTTTCATCCTCATGCTCCCCACACCGTGCCCTGCCCAGGAATCTGCTGCAGGGATGTGCTGGGCGGTGGTGCAGCATGGATTTCCTTTTTAAGGAACATATGAGGCTCCTCAGGACTGCTAAAATCCCACAGCCCTAGAAGATAACCTCAGAGCAGCCTGCTTTCCTCTTCCTATCCCATCATCATCCTCTATATTAATATTTTTTCAAGTACACACGTGTATGTCTGGGTGTATGTACTCATATAACGTTCATTGTGGGGTTTTATAAATTCCCATTCCTAATGACTTTTTACAGGCAATGTAATGACCCATTCTTTTTATTGCTATTATGATGATTCAAACATGCATGAAAAAAAGTGTAGTCCAGCTATAGAAATGGATGCTGTAAAATTCTATATGTATTTTCTCCACATAGCTTTAGATTAAACCATTTTTATTAGGGTGCTTGGCAAAAAAATTAGTCGGAAACTGAGTCCAAACAGATTAGGATTTATTGCAGCTCTATAACTCTGAAGAGTGACTTGATGGATTTAAACCATTTTTAAACAGAAAAACAAACAAACAAACAAGTTATCCTGGTTTAAAAGCTGGAAAACCATTCTCCCTTCTCGTGTTCTGCAATTTGTACCAGCTGAGACGATAAACTCCAACCTTGAGTCTTTCAGCGAGGAAGACTGATGAACTCAGCTCATGTCCCTGCAGACGCTGCTCGGTGTCACCCTGCGGCTGCCTCTGGACCTGCAGTGGAGAAGCTGGAGGGCAGAGCTCCCCAATCCAGGAGGAGATTCATTGGTTTCAATTTTTGAAGGCAGTTGTTGGTCAAATATACAGCAGGATGCCGAAGTTTAGCAATAAGCACTCCGAACTTCAAGGATGCTAAGCTATTCCTTCCTCATCTCTTCCAATATGATATAATTTTATGCCCCTGTATTTTCTTTTGGGTTCTTTGTGGGGAAAAGGAAACCCAGCTAAAACAAGGAGATACCATTATGTCTGCGATGCCCAGTAAGATCCAGTGCCTGACTGTACCCCGTCTCAATGCCAGCTAAGGCTGGTGGCAAGTCAGTGGGTGCTGAGGGCTCTGAGGACCGCCTGTGGCTGCAATGGGCTGGGAAAGCATTAATTAATCCTCCGCTCCTTTGAAGGAATGTTTTCCAAGCCTCATTTTACATGCTTTAAATCAAAGCCCAGAGAGTTTCCTTTGCATGCTTTGAAAGACGCTTTCTTATTATTTATATTCCTGGTGTTCAGAGGCCTTAGAAGAGACTGTGGTCCTGTTGCAATAGGTGCTGTGCAAAACCTCTCTGACGAGCTGACAATTTAAACAGCTGAGGCAAAAACTGGAGGTATGGAAACACAGGGAAGGGATTTGCCAAAAATATAAGGCGGCTGGGAGCAGCTCTCCTTCTCCATTGCTTTGGTCACCCCATGGTCCAGCTACAGACCAGACCCAGCTGCCGCAGGTGTAGCTGTGGCCAAAGTCATTCCTGTTTCTTAGATGTTCACTTTAATACTGCTTTGGGATTCCCTTTGGAGAAAACAAGATCTTGCAATGTTGTCCCGCAAGAGCTGAAATTCACAAGCTGCAGAGACAGACCCTATGATATTGGCATATGGCAGAAGGAGAAATTATTTACAGCAAACTGGGAGCCACATTCCCCTGAATATCTAATTTTGGAAAATCCTCAAGACTGTGATACTTTTTCATCCATTTCACAGATTTTTCAACCTTAGAAGAGCTAGGAAACATTTTCTGTACACTCTGAGCAGTCCTTCACCCAACAAACAGTCACTCTGCCTCTTCTTGCTCAAAGGCAGCTGCCTGTCCCTTGTCTGTCACAGCGTGCCTTGGACTGCCACATGCTGTCATTGCTTTCTCTCACATAAACGAGCAAATCAAGTCACTCAGCCCTCTCTAGGGACTTGGTCTTCATGAAGGAGCACAAGGTCATTTGCAATAACTAGCAGGGGCTGACCCACGTGCAGTATGTGAAATCCCAGTGCAAATGTACATCTGGCCATCCTGGTTTCTAAATGATGTATTTTCTTCCTTCCCCCCGCAACGTTGTCCATTATCCTGACTGGTGTGGACAAGACAAATAGCACCACACACCAATGCGTCTCTGTCAGACGACGGAAGCGGCAGTGAAGGCTGCAAATGCCTTCTCAGAAGTCACTGTTGACCTTACTACTGAGACAGACGTTTCTGATTCAAGAGGCAACTCCCCTTGTGCTCCGATGTGTTCCCAATTCCCGTATTTGCTTGGTTATTTTTCTTTATCTCTCTGCTTTTTTTCTGTTCACTTCTTCCACCAGCAATGACCATCACTCACTGGGTCACCCCAAGTCATCCTGAATCGGAGCGTTGGCAGCACTTCACTTATTAGTCAGCCAACTCATGGGATCCTGGCAACCTTTTTCTCTCTATAAGGATAGGCTCCAAGCTGCTCTTTGATGTTGTCAAACCATGACTTCCACTGGTCTCCCCGCTGGTTTCTTTGCTCTTTCTCCCTGGGAGTAGAAAGCCACAGGGAAGCATTTAGTGTTGTATCAGGCACCGCGCCAATATGGTTTCAGTCTTTGTTACTGCGTGGAGCAGACAGCCTGGCCGGTCCTGGATCTATATGAGGGATGCTTTCATCTTATAAGAATGCTGAGAGTTTCTGTCCTTCAGGTTGTTCCACCTATAGAGCAACCTCTGTAATAGCCAGCCTTCCTGAAACCGAAAGGAATAACAACAAATAGCAGAGTTCAAAGTTCGCCCAGAATTTATGGTTTATGGGTTCAGAAACACAGAGGACAAGGTGAAATCTACATTTCTGATGGCATATTGATTTATTTCTGTTCCATTTGCCTCCTAAGGATTGAAATATGTGGACAAAAAGGAGTCATTCTCTGTATCTGAGGCAAGGCGGGTGAAATTCTGGCCCCCGTTAAAGTCGATGGCAAAACTCCCGTTGACTACGGTGGGGCCAGCATTTCACCCCATGATTTCTCATCTTGCTTTATTTTATTGACCTTTCTCTTGAATGCTAGCGAAATGCAAATATTTTTTTCCAGCACAAGTCTTTGTACTCTATGAACTCTGCTGGATCCAAAGTACTTCATATGTATATAAGAAAAACAGTTAAAAATGAAAGGGAGAGCAGTTAACTGTACAAATAATGATCTCCACAATCTAGAAAAAATGGCCATGTTCAAAACGAGATAGTGGTTTAAATGGTCAGGATAAATAAAACAGGCTGAGGGCTAACATTTGCACCACAAAGAGCATTCTTAAGCCTGCATGGTACAGACCACACATCTTGGGAATGCGGATTGCCTCTGAGGCCACCTTGGCATGGCTCTGCAGTGGCCATCAAAGCTCAGACACGTTAATATCCTTTTAACATCATGCTGATGTGCAAAGCCTAAGGAATCCAACAGTTCTGATGTGAGAGGATGGAGGATGCTCCCATTCTTTTGGCATTGTTCTGGCTAAATGTTCACAGTGAAAAAAAAAAGGATGTTTCTTTCTGTGTGGGTTCAGTCTCAAAATTGAATGAATAAAAATAATCAATTTCAGAAATAAAGAATTGCCCTCTTTGCTTTCTCTCAAAGCCTTGTCTCATCCTTAAAATGGGATGAGACAATCCCTTTGTGTTGGGATTGTGGATCCAGGTAGCCTCACGATTAATGAAAATATTATTTTGTCTGTTTGTGGAAAAGTGAAAAATGTCAAAGCTGTTTTTCACAATAATCTCATTTATGGTAGTAGACATTCCTTGCCCACCAAATTGGGAATTTCATCACAAGCCTTTCAGCCAGCTTTGTACAAACCATACAAACCAGGTAGCACGACTGGAAGACACCTTCCAACAGCACCTCGGGCACTTGCAGGTGGTTCTCGTGGTTTAGACAGTCCTCAAAACAGCTGAAAGATGTGACCCTCACTAAAATTATCCTGATTTTACTACAAGCAGCGAGAAGTCCCATAGAGTGACTAGCCAAGTAAAAGCAGCTGCGGTGGGAAGAAAGTAGAACTCTTGACTCCCAAAGCAGACACAGTTTCATACTCAATATGATAAAGAAATCAGAAATTACATGAGCCACATAATTTGGAAGGCTTGCTGTCACTCCCAGTACCGCAATCCAGAACAAGAGCAGAAGGCTTCTCTCATTCCTGCCTTCATCTTTATCCACTGCCTCAATGCTTTTCAGCATCCTTAAATCCATGGCCAGCCTCACCTTTGATATAAAATCCAAAGACCATCTTGTGTGGTGCTGCTGTGAGGACTTTCCTTTACAACCAACCAAAAATGAGGCTTAAGTTTTAAGTGCTTTGGGCTTATATTTTCTCTTTTTTTTTTCTTTTTTAATTTTTGTTTCAGAACAAGCCTTTTTATTAAAAAAAAAAAAAAAGAAAACACCAAAGAAATTGCTATCATCTCTTGGGCCGTGTTCTGATGCCTCATGGACCACCAGCGGTTTGCAGACCACAGGGTGAGTAATGATGCATGAGAGCACATTGAATGTTAAGTCCTCCACTCCGGCTCCTTCTGCCAAAGTAACTCTGTTCACACCAGCGTGATCGCCCGTGCTTTGTCAGACCCAATTCTGCGCGAGTTGAGTTATGAAGCTTCCATCACGTCTTTGGGGAAAATTATTTCACTGTCTACTAGGCCTCTTGGGCCAGAATGTGGATTCGTGAAGCCTGCGGTGTGTATTTAGTAGAAGAGCACTTTGAAATTAATAAGGTTGAGGAAACGGGGCCAAAATTCTGTCCTCAGCCTCACCGGCGTGGTGCTTGTTAGAGTGCAGAGGAGCCAGCTGAACGACAAGGGGTGGAGGACGGGGGGCTTCTACGGGGGCTGGTACATCACTGAATTTTGTGACCTTTGGGAAATCCTTTGACTTTAATCACCCCAGCTGGGAAACTGAATAAACCATCAAACCTTTGCTCAAAAAGCCACTTCTGCACTTAAATCGGTGTTATCGCTTACATAAATAACAAACAAATCATATGGTTTGGGCTCTATTTCCTGACTGGAAGGAGCGTGAAGACTGATCACTCACATGAAGAAAATTTTATACGAGTTTTGCTTTCTAACAAGCGCTGTATTGCACTTGTGAACATGGGTTAACAATATTGTTCTTTCTGAAAATGTTAGCGCTCACTGAAATGTTTCAGACAAACATCCTACGAAGACTTAGTGGCCTCAGCTTGTTTGACTTGGAATCCGACTTGATTTCTAATTAGCCAATCTTCAGCAGTCTGTCAAAAAATGCAACGAGCTGCCAATTTTCACACCTTAGCTGAAAAAAAAAAAAAATCCCAGTAAAAGTCTCAAGAAAAATCGTCTATCACTTCTACTGCTAGGAAATTCCCCAAATGTTCAAGGTTCTTCTCCATTTGGACACATACATGCATGCATACGTACATGCATATATATGTATGTGCCTACGTGTTCATACATGACCACCATCCAACTCTTAACATATATAGGCTTAGAGAGTCCACAGTAAGAACATTTTCTTAATTTCCTACAACTTTTCCATAGAAAAGGAAATTTCCATGTATTTAAATAAGCCTCAGTCATTTAAAATAACCAATGTTAACCAGCATTTTAGCTGTTTAAATCGAAACACATGCCCTGATCTTTTTATAACAAAAAATCTATGGGGAAATTAAAAAAATAGAGAGTGGATAAAACGTGCTGAAATATAAACTATCAAACAGCTGTTTAGGTCAAGCATAGAAGTGGTATAAGTAGCATAGCTCGGCGAGGTTGAAACTGTGCCCATCATTATTTTAAAGGTCTTTAAAAAATTCTGTCACAAGTCCCAAGTGTATCCATAGCATTTTCCTTCCAAATTCTGTTCATTTGGATTCATTACTGATCATTTCAAATCAAATCTCAGATATAAGTGGCTTCCAGGGGGACATCAAATTATAACCAATTCTGGTAAGAAAGGAAGAAAAGCTTGGTAATTTTCGTTCAATCTTTTCTCTGGGTTTTGTCAAGATTTCTCTTTGGTAGACATTTCATCATTAGTTTTCTTCACTTTTGAATTGCTATTTATCCTCATGCTTTGATTTTAGAGCCTTCATTTACAAACATGTAACAGTCTTCATCCAGCACCTTCCTTGAGAAGTGGCTGAGGAGTTTGGCTCCATCATAAATGTATATGATCTTGACTCAGATCCAGCTCCAAGTGAATCCTTGAAGGAACTGAGTATATCATGGACCTCATGTGTTGTCTTCTATAAACATGCCTGAGACTCAACAATTTGTACTCCATCTGCAGTCAAGCTACCTTTGGTACCTGAAGAATCATGGGCTTAGCTTAGTTCCCCTATGCTCTCTTCTTTGAAGACCTTGTTGGAGAAGTAACTTCATTCCAGAGATGAAAAATCTGAAAGTCCATTAAAAAACAAACCCAAAGCAAGTATTCCTGTTCTTGCTCCTCAGGTGGTTCATTTTCATGGAAGTTGCTGCTCTACCTTCACCCCTGAGGACCAGAATACGTTAACACGTTGCTTTATGGAAAATGGTAGAAATGGAGATGAAACAGCAAAATGTGTGCTCTTAACGGTGTTGGCAGACCCATGGGTGTCTCCATCTAAATTTTTGCTTGTGCTTCACATTTTCAAGTATGGTTCTGTCTTCTTTTCTCTAATAGTGTTCAGATGGGAGGGAAAATATTGCTCACTGTCAGCCACAGTGGTTGTACAGCTTCAAGCCCATATATTTTGCCTATAAACTGCCTTGTGGGGACTTCTTGACACTTAATCAGAGCATCTGGTACAAGAAAGGGCAGTGGGTTTTAGACCTGAAAACCTTTTTCAGCTGTTGCGGAGCCCCTAACTCAAGCAAATTCCAACTGACTTCAAGAGAAATTTTGGCCAATTAAAATCTAGGTGAGAACTCCCAGATTTAGCCAATACTAATAAAATTAGAGAAATGTGACTTGCTTCCTCAGCTAATAGTTTCCTTCAAGGCACTACCACATGCTGCCACATTTCTCTAATCTCTCTCTCGGCAGCCCAAAACCAGCTTCCCTAGTTGCAGTGCTTGCTCCCAGAGATGTCCATGGCAGTCATGTCTGCTAGGGATTATTTGCATTCCTTAAGCAAGCATTCAGTCCATAAATTACGACAAGAAAGGCTCTTCTCTGAACCCTCATTTTTAAATTCCTCTTTAGGATGGTTTTCACTCCTATCACGATCCATTAACCAAGCCATATGTAGGCTCCTCCATCCAGAACCATTCCACTCCCAAAAACACAACTGCTAGGGAGAAATGAATATTTGGATCCATTTTTGTTTTCCTTTCTGGTTGTTTATTTAACACTGGAAAGATTATTGAAGATGTTATCTCAGGGAGAGTTCACTGGGGCATTTTTCTGTGACGATATTATTGCAAGCGCAGTCGGCTGGCTCTTCAGCTAATAAAGGTGCGTTAAGCAGGCAAACCTGATCAAATGTGCGTTGACCGGAATTTCATTTGATTTTTTTTTTTTTTACTGTGAATTAAATATTCTGTTCCTTGCATCTTTTGTTCAGTTTTAAATCATTCTGCTTTGCTTTCCCTACTTAAAAACAGGATCCAGGCTCCTGCAGAAAATGATCTTTCTGCACCTCCAGTCCCTCTGGAGACTGCTGCCTGTTTGAGGAGAGGGAAAATGTATTTCCAGCTGTAGATCTGGCCATTTGTAGTCACTCGTATCTTCTAGGGCTGCCCAAAGGTTTGTAGGCATTTTTGGTGCCCTGCAGAGCTCCATCACAGCCTGGTCCAGCCACTCTGACGCTTCAGCAAGGGATTAATCCGTGCAGTAAGGAAACGTGGGATTATTCTTATAAATATTGTGTAAATAATGTGCAATAAGTATCACACAGAATTTAAGAAAGGTCTCAACATCACATTTTGATCAAATGAAGTTTAACTGTTCTCTTTCTTCCTGCGTTTCCAGCAGTTTTAACAGACCAAGGCTGATTTTCACAGTCTGTTGGTAATTTGTACGCATTGTTACCACTCAATGGTCGTATTCTTTCTGGTGACCCCACTTGAACTTGCTTCTCTCAAGTCCACGGCAAATCCAGGAGGCAAGGGCTTGGTTTACTGCAACGAGCCCTCGGTGGGACTACACCTTTGGACCACCCAGGCACGGCACTGAGCCCCAGCACTGCTCGGATCTGGAGCACACCTGCGCTCCTTGACCCGCGTTGGCTTCCCCTTCATTTCTGGACTCATTCAGACCCATTGTACCCCAACCAATTTAGTTCTCGGGTACCTCAGAGACCTCACCTCTTTCTCCCGCATGCTCTCTCCTTGCAAAATCGACAGCAGCGGTGGAGCTGGCTGTATTTGACTTCACCGAGAGCAACCGAGTGCAGCTGGTGTGAATGCGGCAGGCTTTGGTGGAAGCCATGGGAACTCCCATGCCAATTTGCATCCTCCAAGAGCCTGGCCCAGGATGTTTTCTAATTTAATTTTTATGTCCACACCTAGCGTTCCAGTTGGATGCGTTTTAAAGTAAACAGAGTTGATAAATAAAAACTTGTGCAACTTGTGCATTTCCCAGCCGCCCCAGAGTTTTGCTGTTCCTCCCTCCTTGCCTCCCCCCACTCCTAGTCTTTCATTGCTTGCACAGATACATTTAAATATTCAGCCAGCATGCCCAGTTTCCTCTTACTCAGTTGATTCATCCTGAAATTTGGTTTTTGAACAGACTTCTTCTAAGAGAAGTGGTGCCAGAGTGGAGAATTTAGGTTCTTGGGTGGAAAACTCCTTATGCAGGACTTTTCACCCCAAATTAGTCATCAGTCATCAGCAACCAAGTATTTTTTACCCTGACTTTGGGCTTTGCCGAAGCCAAAATGCAGAAGCTTTATGAGAAAGATGGGAACAGAAATACCCAGCCGACCAGCAGCCAACAAGTAGCCCCGTGATTGCTTCTGGATCCAGATGGTGGAAACAACAGGGGACCGTGCCCACGTTCCAGGTGAAGGAGGGGTGTGGGGACAGGTCTGTCTTCCCCATCAGCTCTCGTGATGCTCACCTTCACTGGCCTTCTGCATCACCAGCTCCGCGCTGTGTGTTTAGGCACTTTTCCAAATCTGGGACTTCAAGGGAATTTGCCTTAGTTTGAAGCACCAGCCTTTGATCCTACTAAGCAAGGTCTTTGTTTGTTTAAGATGGTAATTAACTGAAATTAGTAATGGAAAGATTTTTTAACTTAATGGGCCCTTAAGTGTTTGAAAAGCACTGTTGGATTTTTTTTTTTTTTTAATATAAATCCCACCCTTTTCCCACCTTGTGAAACTGCTTTCTGTTCATCTTTCTCATTAAAGACCTCAGAGCTAAATGCTGGGGCTTGTGGCTTGGGAAGCATGTGGATTTTACAGTCCATGCAAACCCAAAGACGAAGCATTCATCTGGACAGACCGTTCCTGTTTGTTTATTGTCCCAGCAATGGGACTTCTTGGCTCGGCAGCCATCGGAGCGCAGGTTCCAGACTCTTGGCTTTTCAGCCTCTTGCTGGGTGTCCCAGCTGCAGTAAGACCCTGGCAGGTCTCATTCTTCCCTGACGGCCACCTTCCTTTGCTTAAAACAAGCCTGGGGATCATCAGGCCTTGGTTCATTTCCAAAGTCTGTTAATTGAACCTGCAGGGCTCAGTTCTAACACACAAGGAGCCCAACTCTGCAGCTGCTCTGACTATTGCAAATGCACAGCACATGCCAGCCCTGCTTCTCTATGTGGGAAACAAGGGACTATTCCCAGCCCAGAGGGACTGAAAAAAAAAATATTTTTTTTTAAAAAGAAGGTCTCATTGAGAGGATGTTTCCAGGCTATGAAGGAATTATTCCTACACAAAAATTGTGTTTGTGTCCAAACAGAGCTGTGGAAAGGGTGGGGTGAGAAAGAAGCTTGCTTCAAAGGCCTCCTGAATAAAGGGAGAATTTCTCACACCCTGACATCTGCTGCCCAGAGTCCATCCATCCCTGCCCGTAGCCAGAGAGAGCTCCTGGTGACAGGAGCATCTGGGGGAGGGACAGGAACTAACTGCCTAAAGTGACCCTTTTGATGCATTGTGTCACAGATCAAACACAAGAAGTCCTGAAGCTGGCAGAGAACCTCCAGAGGCTTCTGAACTGCTTTGCCCTCTTCTCCAGAGCTTGGTGTATCTGTGGCTCTTTTTTTTTTTTTCAGACACATGGGAAAATAGAAGAAGGAATTCAGGTTTTGCATCTTATCTTCTCCAAAGCAAAGGGCTTATTCTGAGGCAGAAGAGCTGCAGGTTTCTGCTGAATGAAGACTGAGCAAAGCAGTCCTCACTGCTCTGAGAAGTTGTCATCTTTGCTGATGAAAGCAAACACCTCCTGCCTCAGTGCCTCCCTTGTATTTTCATGTTTCAAGCAGTGGACACGTCTCTTTTATGTTTATCTTCTTTGGCCGGGGATTTTCTGAGTCTCAACACTTCCAGCCAGTCTTTGGACAGAAGGTGATTGAAAGGCTCAATTTGTCAAGTCACTTGTAGCTGTTTAATATTATTTGGGATCTCCTGTGACCCCAACTCCCAAAGGATATGGGTCTTGTATCAAATCTGGCAGCCCCTTGTAGGACCTCAGATGTTTCAGGATGTCTCAAGGAAATATATTCCAGTCCCAAAGGTCTATGGCTGGGTCAAGGTCAACCCTCCATTGCTCTGCTTGGATGTAACTACTCAATGTCCATGATGCCTTGTGCCCCTTGCTTCACCTTCCAGTCCACTTGGCCTCAAAAACCTGGAGGTTCCCATCACGAACAACATTTCAATGAACAAAAAAGAGGGTGAGAGGCAGGCACAGCCTTATCCCACCGCCGGTGAATGCAGGCAAGCCGTCTCCATCAGCTTTTGCCCAGGTAGAACCAGATCCCACAAACGACCGGGGAAGGCAGAGAGCAGAGGGGAGCGAATACACAGAAAGCCATTTGTTTGAAAACTGGGACACACATTGACTGAAAATATTTTGCAGCATTCACTCAGCTCTAATAGGAACTCACACATTCCTTGAAATGGGCTATTCATTATACAGCAGCTAATAAAAAAAAAAAGGATTTTTTTTTTTCTCCCCCAGCCCTTAAACATATGATTTTAGCTCCAACAAGGACTTTACGAAGTTCACGTGGAGAAACCTCACCAAGGGCAGCACGTACCGCTGCTGGCTGTGCGCGGGGCTGGGGGCACTTGCTCGGGGCTCGGCGGTCCTGGTGCAAACCCGTGTTCATGGGCCCCTTGTGCCTGGGAAGCCGTGCCAAAGCCGTGAGCTTTTATTAGCACTAACTTTCCATTTAGTCGGGAGGGACCTTTCCATTTGCTTCCCCTGCAGTATAGCACTGGCTCCACCTCAACATTTGCACCTTATAAAGTGTTGTCATGACCCGACTGGAGCAGTTTATACAAGGCCCTTCAAGATCCCCAGTAATGAAGAGTAAATAACCGAGGAAAGCTTTCTCTCACTTTGCAGCTTTCTTTCAGTCTCAAAAGAAATAAAACAACTTACTTAACAGCATTCTTTAATCTTTTGCACCAGTGGCCTCCTTTATAGGGTGTTATACAGAGCCAGTGTAAATCCAACCTCTGTAATGGGGTCAGTGTTTCTCAACAGGTGTTGGGTGGATACAGCCTAAGATCTATTTTTTCAATAAATGTCAAGCCAGAAAGCTTGCTGTTCATACACAGGCAACGTTAACATGTGGTTCTCTCACGCGCTTGCCCTCCCCTCCCCAGTACCCCTTTCTCAATCTTTTTTTTTCCAGCAGCCCACCAAGGTCTCTAATTTAATAAAGGAAAGCAATGAATGCCCATCGCCCGGTTGTCAGAGCAAGAGCTGAGCTGCCGTGCTTTGGATGCAACAGACTCCCGAAAGATTAGAGAAATCCTTCATTTTCTGGAAAGAAATCTTTCCTCCTGCTCTCCTTCCACGAAGGGGCTGCAAAACACACCGATGGTGCAGGGGAAGTGCAGCAGACGAAGTAATTCAAAAAACTCACGGCATTGTTTGAGAGCAGCCCCAGGTCTGATCCTGAAGCTCTTAATTATTCCTTTACTAGGGTGAAACGCACTCTGGAGCCAGCAGGAAGGTCACCTGAATAAGGACAACATTAGTGAGCCCGTGGCCATCAACTTACAGCCTGAACCAAATTTGTTGACCAAGAAATTTGGTTCAGTAAGGGCATGATTTTACATCTGCTGTGCAATGGTCCAAGAAACTATATCACAGCAGCATTAGGAAATATGATAATTAGCTAGACAATTAGCTCCCAGAGAAGCAAGACATCTAAATAATGCAAATTTATGCTCATCCATATGACCATTATTTTAAATGAGTCTTTTTAAAAATTTGCATTTTAATATAAATCGAAATCTTTGTATGGGTCTTCTTTGGATCAAGCCAATGTTCGTCAAGTGCTAAGTGCCAGGTAATTAGTAATTAGGGAGCTCCCTTGAGGCTGCTGCTCCTCCCTGGTGCCAAAACCCGCTGGACACCCCGTTCCCCCAATGGTCTGGCCATGCGAAGGATGGGTCCAGAGCATGAAACCTTCTCTGCGGTATTTACTTGTGGCTACGGCAGACTGTGCCGCCTCCCTGCTTGCTTGTCCAAACACCGTATGGGAAATCAATGCAAAATATTTCCGTGAGGATTCATTTGAATTTAAGGGGGGGAAAAAAAAAATCACACTTTGCAATAATTTGGGTTTATTCAGCAAAGTATTTACTTATGTACTTTACTTTACTTTAAGCATGTTCTTAAGCCCATCTCCTGTTCATTAACACATTTCGGCATCTAAATAAATCCTTAAGCACTTTGCTTTATAAGGGACTAGGAGAACTGAAGTGTACTGGGAAAACAGTTGTGGAGAGCAGTTTGCAAAGTATTACAGAAACCAGACCTTAAACTCACAGGTTCAAATATCCTTGCTATACTCTTCCAGTGAAAAATACTATGTGGTCTGTCAAAATGGAGCAACAAAGCTCTAATTCCAACATTTCTGAACAAACTTAGGGTCTGATGAAATAAAATATCCGTATCGACTGTCATCAAACGAAGCAGGAGAACAAAGAGATGCAAGGGCATCACAAAGTGCTCACAGATATTCCATGAGCCAGTACAAAAACACATTTCAAAACATATTACATATTTGTTGTTCATTTTTATCTGGTGGTTGGTATAAAATTGCCAGTGGTATATAGCAAATAAAAAAAATCTTTGTTTAGATCAGATTTGATTATAATGGCGTTTTGTGGCCACCAATCCAGTTTTGTCTGGCTGGATGGTAGTCAGAAAAAAAAAAAAAGGAGGGTTTTCTTTCTGCTCTGTTTTTATCTGGTAAACCAAAAACCAACTCACTCATTATACATTCTGCAAACAGTTTTAATAATCAGAGTAAAGTGCTGCAAACATTTATGTATTTTTGGGAGGAATAATGAAACTGGCGGGATATAGGAACATGTGGCCTGAAAATGACATTTTCTTTTTTGTTTTCTTCTCGAATCCAGTTTGAATGTTCAAACTACTAAGTGGGTTGGCATATGCCGTTGTTTCTGCATCGATGTTGCTCAGTTCCAGCGGGTTTGGATCATTTCTTTAGTGTTTAGTTGAGAAGGTTGCAAGAGAGTAGAATGTAGTCCAGAGATCAACACAATTCCTAACTAGTTACAAAAATTATAATAATAAAAAAAGAATAGAAGTACTTTTAAAACACAAATAAACAAAAAAAATATTGTTCTATGCTTCAGAAATATTTCACTCAAAATGCTATAGAAATTTAAAAGATTCCCTCCCCAATGAAAAAAAAGGCATTTTCACCCAAACAGCATTCTAGTTGTGTTTTGGTGAATCTGGTAAATACTCACTTCGGATTAACATAGAAAAGCAAGACACCAATGCCGTAGGTGCCACCAACATTTCCTCTTTCCCAAAGACAATTAAAGGAGCATTTTTTTTAAAAAAGGTGAGACTTTGCACAATCATAACGACTTCCACCACAAACTAATACTTAGATGAAACCCTTCGAAGTTGAAAGTGACTTGTGATGGTAATGTGACTGTTCAAGTTGGACAATGAGGAATGAATCCCAGAGCAGCTATTAGCGGAAGGAAAATTAATGAAGCAGTGGTGAGAGAGAAGGAATGAGGTGGGTAACAGCTGTGGGATCAAGTCCTTTATTGGTGACTTCCAAGAATATTTGGATGACATGAAAATCAGGAAGGGCCTCCATCCTGATGCTTCCATGGTTGAATAATGATGAAAGTGATTTATTTCTAATGCAGATACAATAACAGATATTTTGAAGTCAGATGGGATTATGAGGTTATCTAGTGTGCTATTGAGAATCTCTTTTTTTTTTTT